>WNNJ02002163.1:0-10711 GCA_012934845.2 Pomphorhynchus laevis | reverse complement strand
GTGTAAATAAATGTGAAAAAAAGTGCAATTTAAAGTGCTAAAAAGTGTAAAGAAAAGTGTAAAAAAGAGTGTAAACTAGAGTGTAAGAAATAGTGTAAAAAAAGTTTAAAAATTGTTTTACGAAAGAGAAAATAATATTGTAAATTTTAGCGTTAATTAAAGTGTTTAAAAAGAGCAAAAAAGTGTAAAAAATAGTATAAAAAATAGTAAAAAATGTATTAAAAAAGTGGAAACAATAGTGTAAAAATAGTTAAAAAACAGTGTAAAAAAAGTAAAAAAAGGTATAAAAAGTGACGAAAATGGTGTTAAAATGAGTGTAAATTCAGTGTAAAAATATGTTGAAAAAGGTGTAAATAAAAGTGTATATAATGGTGTAAAAATTGATGTAAACAAAAGTGCAAATAAAAGTGTATAAATGCGTTTAGAAAATAGTGTAAAAAAGAGTGTAAATAAAAGTACAAATAATAGTGTAAAAAAAACACTAATAAAAGTGTTAAAAAAGAGCAAAAAAATTAAAAATAGTATAAAAAATAGTAAAAAATGTATTAAAAAATTGGAAATAATAGTGTAATATTGGTTAAAAAACAGTGTAAAAAAAGGGCAAAAATAATGTTTAAAAAGTAAAAAAAATAGTGTTTAAATGAGTGTTTTAAGAAGTGTAAAAAATGTGTAAAAATATCTTAAAAAAAGTGTAAATAAAAGTGTAAATAATGGTGTAACAAATGATGTAAATAAAAGTGCAAATAAAAGTGTATAAATGCATGTAGAAATTAGTGTAAATAAGGGTGTAATTAAGAGTGATAATTTTAGTGAAAATCATGGCGTAAATTTTAACGTTTTTAAAATTTAACATTTTTTACTATTTTTTATACTATTTTTTACACTTTTTTTGCTCTTTTTTGACACTTTAATTAACGCTAGAATTATCAATATTATTTTCTCTTTCGTATAACGATTTTTTAAACTATTTTTTACACTATTTCTTACACTCTAGTTCACACTCTTTTTTACACTTTTCTTTACACTTTTTAGCACTTTAAATAGCACGTTTTTTCACATTTATTTACACTCTTTTTTACACTTTTAATTACACTTCATTTTTACGCATTTATACTAATTTGTTAAAACTATTATTAGCATAAAAAAGTGTTAAAACAGTGCGAAAAAAAGTTTAAAAATTAGTAAAAAAAAGGTTTTTAAATGTGTAAAAAAAGTTAAAATAAAAGTGTAAAATATTGTGTAAAACACATTGTAAAAATAGTGTAAAATAGAAAAATAATAGCGATTTTATAAGTATAAAAAAGTGTAAAAAAAGTGTTAGTAAATGAGTAAATGAAAGTGTATATAATGTTGGAAATAATGGTGTAAATAATAGTTTTAACAAAAGAGTATAAATGCTTAAAAATAGAAGTGTAATTAAGAGTTAAAAAAAAATGTGTAAATAAATGTGAAAAAAAGTGCAATTTAAAGTGCTAAAAAGTGTAAAGAAAAGTGTAAAAAAGAGTGTAAACTAGAGTGTAAGAAATAGTGTAAAAAAAAGTTTAAAAATTGTTTTACGAAAGAGAAAATAATATTGTAAATTTTAGCGTTAATTAAAGTGTTTAAAAAGAGCAAAAAAGTGTAAAAAATATTATAAAAAAATAGTAAAAAATGTATTAAAAAAGCGGAAATAATAGTGTAAAGATAGTTAAAATAACAGTGTAAAAAAAGTAAAAAAAGGTATAAAAAGTGACGAAAATGGTGTTAAAATGAGTGTAAAATACAGTGTAAAAATATGTTAAAAAGGTGTAAATAAAAGTGTATATAATGGTGTAAAAATTGATGTAAACAAAAGTGCAAATAAAAGTGTATAAATGCGTTTAGAAAATAGTGTAAAAAAGAGTGTAAATAAAAGTACAAATAATGGTGTAAAAAATAGCACTAATAAAAGTGTTAAAAAAGAGCAAAAAAAAAGTGTAAAAAATAGTATAAAAAAATAGTAAAAAATGTATTAAAAAATTGGAAATAATAGTGTAATATTGGTAAAAACAGTGTAAAAAAAAGGCAAAAATAAGGTATAAAGAGTGAAATAATTGTGTCTTAATAAGTGTTTAAAGAACTGTAAAAAATGTGTAAAAATATCTTGAAAATAGTGTAAATAAAAGTGTAAATAATGGTGTAAAAATTGATGTAAACAAAAGTGCAAATAAAAGTGTATAAATGCGTTTAGAAAATAGTGTAAAAAAGAGTGTAAATAAAAGTGTAAAAAAAGTAAAAAAAATAGTGTAAAAAATAACACTAATAAAAGTGTTAAAAAAGAGCAAATAAAAGTGTAAAAAATAGTACAAAAAAATTGTGAAAAATGTATTAAAAAAGTGGAAATAATAGTGTAATAATAGTTAAAAAAAAACAGTGTAAAAAAAGGCAAAAATAAGGTAAAATTAGCAAAAAAAATAGTTTTCATAAGTGTTTTAAGAAGTGTAAAAAATGTTTAAAAATATCTTGAAAAAAGTGTAAATAAAAGTGTAAATAATGGTGTAAAAATTGATGTAAACAAAAGTGCAAATAAAAGTGTATAAATGCATTTAGAAAATAGTGTAAAAAAGAGTGTAAGTAAAAGTGTAAAAAAAGTGAAAATAATGGTGTAAAAAATAGTACTAATAAAAGTGTAAAAAAGAGCAAATAAAAGTGTAAAAAATTGTATAAAAATAGTAAAAAATGTATAAAAAAAATTGGAAATAATAGTGTAATTATGGTAAAAAAAGGGCAAAAATAAGTTATATAATTTGAAAAAAGTAGTGTTTAAATGAGTATTTAAAGAAGTGTAAAAAATGTGTAAAAATATCTTGAAAAAAGTGTAAATAAAAGTGTAAATAATGGTGAAAAAATGATGTAAATAAAAGTGCAAATAAAAGTGTAAAAATGCGTTTAGAAAATAGTGTAAAAAAGAGTGTAAATAAAAGTGTAAAAAAAGTAAAAAAAATGGTGTAAAAAATAACACTGATAAAAGTGTTAAAAAAGAGCAAATAAAAGTGTAAAAAATAGTGCAAAAAAATTGTGAAAAATGTATTAATAAAGTGGAAATAATAGTGTAATAATGGTTAAAAAAACAGTGTAAAAAAAGGAAAAATAAGGTATAATAAGCAAAAAAAATAGTGTTTTAATAACTGTTTAAAGAAGTGTAAAAAATGTGTAAAAATATCTTGAAAAAAGTGTAAATAAAAGTGTAAATAATGGTGTAAAAATTGATGTAAACAAAAGTGCAAATAAAAGTGTATAAATGCGTTTAGAAAATAGTGTAAAAGAGAGTGTAAGTAAAAGTGTAAAAAAAGTGAAAATAATGGTGTAAAAAATAGCACTAATAAAAGTGTAAAAAAGAACAAATAAAAGTGTAAAAAATTGTAAAAAAAATAGTAAAAAATGTAAAAAAAAATTTGGAAATATTAGTGTAATAATAGTAAAAAAAGTGTACAAAAAGGGCAAAAATAAGTTGTATAAATTGAAAATAAAAGTGTTTAAATGAGTGTTTAAAGAAGTGTAAAAAATGTGTAAAAATATCTTGAAAAAAGTGTAAATAAAAGTGTAAATAATGGTGAAAAAATGATGTAAATAAAAGTGCAAATAAAAGTGTAAAAATGCGTTTAGAAAATAGTGTAAAAAAGAGTGTAAATAAAAGTGTAAAAAAAGTAAAAAAAAATGGTGTAAAAAATAACACTAATAAAAGTGTTAAAAAAGAGCAAATAAAAGTGTAAAAAATAGTGCAAAAAAATTGTGAAAAATGTATTAATAAAGTGGAAATAATAGTGTAATAATGGTTAAAAAAACAGTGTAAAAAAAAGGAAAAATAAGGTATAATAAGCAAAAAAAATAGTGTTTTAATAACTGTTTAAAGAAGTGTAAAAAATGTGTAAAAATATCTTGAAAAAAGTGTAAATAAAAGTGTAAATAATGGTGTAAAAATTGATGTAAACAAAAGTGCAAATAAAAGTGTATAAATGCGTTTAGAAAATAGTGTAAAAGAGAGTGTAAGTAAAAGTGTAAAAAAAGTGAAAATAATGGTGTAAAAAATAGCACTAATAAAAGTGTAAAAAAGAACAAATAAAAGTGTAAAAAATTGTAAAAAAATAGTAAAAAATGTAAAAAAAAATTTGGAAATATTAGTGTAATAATAGTAAAAAAAGTGTACAAAAAGGGCAAAAATAAGTTGTATAAATTGAAAATAAAAGTGTTAAAATGAGTGTTTAAAGAAGTGTAAAAAATGTGTAAAAATATCTTGACAAAAGTGTAAATAATGGTGAAAAAATGATGTTAATAAAAGCGCAAATTAAAGTGTATAAATGTATATTGAAAATAGTGTAAATAAAGGTGTAATTAAAAGTGTAAATTATGGTGAAAATAATGTCGTGAATAAAAGCATAAAAAAGTGTTAAAACAGAGCGAATAAAAGTGTAAAAAATAGTAAAAAATAAGGTTAATAAATGTGTAAACAAAGTAGAAAAAAAAGTGTTTATATCGTGGTAAAATCAATGTAAAATATAGGGTAAAAAGGTGAAATAATAGTGTCAAAAAAGTATAAATAAAAGTTGAAAAAATGTTAGTAAAAGAGTACATGAAAGTGTAAAAAATGTTGTTAAAAATGGTGTGAATAATAGTTTTAACAAATTAGTAGTAATGCGTAAAAATGGAAGTGTAATAAGGAGTGTAAAAAAGAGTGTTAATAAATGTGCAAAAAAGTGCAATTTAAAGTGTTAAAAAAGTGTAAAGAAAAGTGTAAAAAGGAGTGTAAACTAGAGTGTAAGTAAAAGTGTAAAATATAGTTAAAAAATTGTGTAACGAAAGAGAAAATAATATTGTAAATTTAAGCGTTAATAGAAGTGTTTAAAAAGAGGAAAAAAGGTGTAAAAAATAGTATAAATAAATAGTAAAAAATGTATAAAAAAGTGGAAATTATAGTGTAAAAATAGTTTAAATAACAGTGTAAAAAAGAGTAAAATAAGGGATTAAAAGTGACGAAAATGGTGTTAAAATGTGTGTAAAATACAGTGTAAAAATATGTTGAAAAAAGTGTAAATAAAAGTGTAAATAATGATGTAAAAATTGATGTAAACAAAAGTGCAAATAAAAGTGTATAAATGCGTTTAGAAAAAAGTGTAAAAAAGAGTGTAAATAAAAGTGTAAAAAAAGTGAAAATAATGGTGTTAAAAATAGCACTAATAAAAGGGTTAAAAAAGTGCAAATAATAGTGTATAAATGCATGTAGAAAATAGTGTAAATAAGAGCGTAATTAAAAGTGTTAATTTAGTGAAAATAATTGCGTAAATAATAGCATAAAAAGTGTTAAAACAGTGCGAAAAAAAGTGTAAAAAATAGTAAAAAATAAGGTTTTTAAATGTGTAAACAAAGTTGAAATAAAAGTGTAAAATATTGTGTAAAACACATTGTAAAAATAGTATAAAATAAAAAAAATAATAGCGAATACATAAGTATAAAAAATGTGTAAAAAAATGTTAGTAAAAGAGTGAATAAAAGTGTATATAATGTTGTAATTAATGGTTTAAATAATAGTTTTTACAAATTAGTATAAATGCGTAAAAATGAAGTGTAATTAAAAGTGTAAAAAAGAGTGTAAATAAATGTGAAAAAAGTGATATTTAAAGTGCTAAAAAGTGTAAAGAAAAGTGTAAAATGAACTAGAGTGTAAGAAATAGTGTAAAAAATAGTTTAAAAAATCGTTATACGAAAGAGAAAATAATATTGATAATTCTAGCGTTAATTAAAGTGTCAAAAAAGAGCAAAAAAAATGTAAAAAATAGTAAAAAATAGAAAAAAATGTATTAAAAAAGTGGAAACAATAGTGTAAAAATAGTTAAAAAACAGTGTAAAAAAAGTAAAAAAAGGTATAAAAAGTGACGAAAATGGTGTTAAAATGAGTGTAAATTCAGTGTAAAAATAAGTTGAAAAAGGTGTAAATAAAAGTGTATATAATGGTGTAAAAATTGATGTAAACAAAAGTGCAAATAAAAGTGTATAAATGCGTTTAGAAAATAGTGTAAAAAAGAGTGTAAAAAAAAGTACAAATAATAGTGTAAAAAAAACACTAATAAAAGTGTTAAAAAAGAGCAAAAAAATTAAAAATAGTATAAAAAATAGTAAAAAATGTATTAAAAAATTGGAAATAATAGTGTAATATTGGTTAAAAAACAGTGTAAAAAAAGGGCAAAAATAATGTTTAAAAAGTAAAAAAAATAGTGTTTAAATGAGTGTTTTAAGAAGTGTAAAAAATGTGTAAAAATATCTTAAAAAAGTGTAAATAAAAGTGTAAATAATGGTGTAACAAATGATGTAAATAAAAGTGCAAATAAAAGTGTATAAATGCATGTAGAAATTAGTGTAAATAAGGGTGTAATTAAGAGTGATAATTTTAGTGAAAATCATAAAGTAAAAAGTAGCATAAAAAGGTGTTAAAACAGTGCGAAAAAAAGTTTATAAATTAGTAAAAAAAAAGGTTTTTAAATGTGTAAAAAAAGTTAAAATAAAAGTGTAAAATATTGTGTAAAACACATTGTAAAAATAGTGTAAAATAGAAAAATAATAGCGATTTTATAAGTATAAAAAAGTGTAAAAAAAGTGTTAGTAAATGAGTAAATGAAAGTGTATATAATGTTGGAAATAATGGTGTAAATAATAGTTTTAACAAAAGAGTATAAATGCTTAAAAATAGAAGTGTAATTAAGAGTGAAAAAAATGTGTAAATAAATGTGAAAAAAAGTGCAATTTAAAGTGCTAAAAAGTGTAAAGAAAAGTGTAAAAAAGAGTGTAAACTAGAGTGTAAGAAATAGTGTAAAAAAAGTTTAAAAATTGTTTTACGAAAGAGAAAATAATATTGTAAATTTTAGCGTTAATTAAAGTGTTTAAAAAGAGCAAAAAAGTGTAAAAAATAGTATAAAAAATAGTAAAAAATGTATTAAAAAAGTGGAAACAATAGTGTAAAAATAGTTAAAAAACAGTGTAAAAAAAGTAAAAAAAGGTATAAAAAGTGACGAAAATGGTGTTAAAATGAGTGTAAATTCAGTGTAAAAATATGTTGAAAAAGGTGTAAATAAAAGTGTATATAATGGTGTAAAAATTGATGTAAACAAAAGTGCAAATAAAAGTGTATAAATGCGTTTAGAAAATAGTGTAAAAAAGAGTGTAAATAAAAGTACAAATAATAGTGTAAAAAAAAACACTAATAAAAGTGTTAAAAAAGAGCAAAAAAATTAAAAATAGTATAAAAAATAGTAAAAAATGTATTAAAAAATTGGAAATAATAGTGTAATATTGGTTAAAAAACAGTGTAAAAAAAGGGCAAAAATAATGTTTAAAAAGTAAAAAAAATAGTGTTTAAATGAGTGTTTTAAGAAGTGTAAAAAATGTGTAAAAATATCTTAAAAAAAGTGTAAATAAAAGTGTAAATAATGGTGTAACAAATGATGTAAATAAAAGTGCAAATAAAAGTGTATAAATGCATGTAGAAATTAGTGTAAATAAGGGTGTAATTAAGAGTGATAATTTTAGTGAAAATCATGGCGTAAATTTTAACGTTTTTAAAATTTAACATTTTTTACTATTTTTTATACTATTTTTTACACTTTTTTTGCTCTTTTTTGACACTTTAATAAACGCTAGAATTATCAATATTATTTTCTCTTTCGTATAACGATTTTTTAAACTATTTTTTACACTATTTCTTACACTCTAGTTCACACTCTTTTTTACACTTTTCTTTACACTTTTTAGCACTTTAAATAGCACGTTTTTTCACATTTATTTACACTCTTTTTTACACTTTTAATTACACTTCATTTTTACGCATTTATACTAATTTGTTAAAACTATTATTAGCATAAAAAAGTGTTAAAACAGTGCGAAAAAAAGTTTAAAAATTAGTAAAAAAAAGGTTTTTAAATGTGTAAAAAAAGTTAAAATAAAAGTGTAAAATATTGTGTAAAACACATTGTAAAAATAGTGTAAAATAGAAAAATAATAGCGATTTTATAAGTATAAAAAAGTGTAAAAAAAGTGTTAGTAAATGAGTAAATGAAAGTGTATATAATGTTGGAAATAATGGTGTAAATAATAGTTTTAACAAAAGAGTATAAATGCTTAAAAATAGAAGTGTAATTAAGAGTGAAAAAAAATGTGTAAATAAATGTGAAAAAAAGTGCAATTTAAAGTGCTAAAAAGTGTAAAGAAAAGTGTAAAAAAGAGTGTAAACTAGAGTGTAAGAAATAGTGTAAAAAAAAGTTTAAAAATTGTTTTACGAAAGAGAAAATAATATTGTAAATTTTAGCGTTAATTAAAGTGTTTAAAAAGAGCAAAAAAGTGTAAAAAATATTATAAAAAAATAGTAAAAAATGTATTAAAAAAGGGGAAATAATAGTGTAAAGATAGTTAAAATAACAGTGTAAAAAAAGTAAAAAAAGGTATAAAAAGTGACGAAAATGGTGTTAAAATGAGTGTAAAATACAGTGTAAAAATATGTTAAAAAGGTGTAAATAAAAGTGTATATAATGGTGTAAAAATTGATGTAAACAAAAGTGCAAATAAAAGTGTATAAATGCGTTTAGAAAATAGTGTAAAAAAGAGTGTAAATAAAAGTACAAATAATGGTGTAAAAAATAGCACTAATAAAAGTGTTAAAAAAGAGCAAAAAAAGTGTAAAAAATAGTATAAAAAAATAGTAAAAAATGTATTAAAAAATTGGAAATAATAGTGTAATATTGGTAAAAACAGTGTAAAAAAGAGGGCAAAAATAAGGTATAAAGAGTGAAATAATTGTGTCTTAATAAGTGTTTAAAGAACTGTAAAAAATGTGTAAAAATATCTTGAAAATAGTGTAAATAAAAGTGTAAATAATGGTGTAAAAATTGATGTAAACAAAAGTGCAAATAAAAGTGTATAAATGCGTTTAGAAAATAGTGTAAAAAAGAGTGTAAATAAAATAAGAGTGATAATTTTAGTGAAAATCATGGCGTAAATTTTAACGTTTTTAAAATTTAACATTTTTTACTATTTTTTATACTATTTTTTACACTTTTTTGCTCTTTTTTGACACTTTAATTAACGCTAGAATTATCAATATTATTTTCTCTTTCGTATAACGATTTTTTAAACTATTTTTTACACTATTTCTTACACTCTAGTTCACACTCTTTTTTACACTTTTCTTTACACTTTTTAGCACTTTAAATAGCACGTTTTTTCACATTTATTTACACTCTTTTTTACACTTTTAATTACACTTCATTTTTACGCATTTATACTAATTTGTTAAAACTATTATTAGCATAAAAAAGTGTTAAAACAGTGCGAAAAAAGTTTAAAAATTAGTAAAAAAAAGGTTTTTAAATGTGTAAAAAAAGTTAAAATAAAAGTATAAAATATTGTGTAAAACACATTGTAAAAATAGTGTAAAATAGAAAAATAATAGCGATTTTATAAGTAAAAAAAGTGTAAAAAAAGTGTTAGTAAATGAGTAAATGAAAGTGTATATAATGTTGGAAATAATGGTGTAAATAATAGTTTTAACAAAAGAGTATAAATGCTTAAAAATAGAAGTGTAATTAAGAGTGAAAAAAATGTGTAAATAAATGTGAAAAAAAAGTGCAATTTAAAGTGCTAAAAAGTGTAAAGAAAAGTGTAAAAAAGAGTGTAAACTAGAGTGTAAGAAATAGTGTAAAAAAAAAGTTTAAAAATTGTTTTACGAAAGAGAAAATAATATTGTAAATTTTAGCGTTAATTAAAGTGTTTAAAAAGAGCAAAAAGTGTAAAAAATATTATAAAAAAATAGTAAAAAATGTATTAAAAAAGGGGAAATAATAGTGTAAAGATAGTTAAAATAACAGTGTAAAAAAGTAAAAAAAGGTATAAAAAGTGACGAAAATGGTGTTAAAATGAGTGTAAAATACAGTGTAAAAATATGTTAAAAAGGTGTAAATAAAAGTGTATATAATGGTGTAAAAATTGATGTAAACAAAAGTGCAAATAAAAGTGTATAAATGCGTTTAGAAAATAGTGTAAAAAAGAGTGTAAATAAAAGTACAAATAATGGTGTAAAAAATAGCACTAATAAAAGTGTTAAAAAAGAGCAAAAAAGTGTAAAAAATAGTATAAAAATAGTAAAAAATGTATTAAAAAATTGGAAATAATAGTGTAATATTGGTTAAAAAACAGTGTAAAAAAGGGCAAAAATAATGTTTAAAAAGTAAAAAAAATAGTGTTTAAATGAGTGTTTTAAGAAGTGTAAAAAATGTGTAAAAATATCTTAAAAAAGTGTAAATAAAAGTGTAAATAATGGTGTAACAAATGATGTAAATAAAAGTGCAAATAAAAGTGTATAAATGCATGTAGAAATTAGTGTAAATAAGGGTGTAATTAAGAGTGATAATTTTAGTGAAAATCATGGCGTAAATTTTAACGTTTTTAAAATTTAACATTTTTTACTATTTTTTATACTATTTTTTACACTTTTTTTGCTCTTTTTTGACACTTTAATTAACGCTAGAATTATCAATATTATTTTCTCTTTCGTATAACGATTTTTTAAACTATTTTTTACACTATTTCTTACACTCTAGTTCACACTCTTTTTTACACTTTTCTTTACACTTTTTAGCACTTTAAATAGCACGTTTTTTCACATTTATTTACACTCTTTTTTACACTTTTAATTACACTTCATTTTTACGCA
>WNNJ02002162.1:0-10264 GCA_012934845.2 Pomphorhynchus laevis | reverse complement strand
AATACAATATGAGTGTATTGTTGAATTTAATCATACAGTGCAACAATTTGATAATATGGAAATATATATATATATATATATATATAGAATGAATAATTGCAGACACGAGCGAGTATCATCATTTGATCGGCTTCATAAATTATCCTCGTGTGAATTCTTTAATCCTAGATGCAGCACTGTACACTACAATCAGCGTAAGTGGACCTCATCAGCAGTGAGCCTACGCCTACCTTTCGTGTTTCGGTCCTTTAATGATCTGCTGAAATTTTCCTCTGCTGCCTTTCTGTAAAAACAAACGATACAGTTTGTAAGGAAAACATTTCCACTTGTGCAAACTGTACGTTGTTTCCGTCTTTTGTAACAAAATGACGGAGATAGCACTACAGTTGCCGGAAACAACCGACAATCTGTCTTTTGAATTTTCTTGACAGGAAACCGGAATCTGCCAGGTTAATAGAATGAATAATTGCATACACGAGCGAGTATCATCATTTGGTCGACTTCATAAATTATCCTCGTGTGAATTCTTTAATCCTAGAAGCAGCACTGTACACTACAATCAGCGTAGGTGGACCTCATCAGCATTGAGCCTACGATACAGTTTGTAAGGAAAACATTTCCACAAACAACGTACAGTTTGCACAAGTAGAAATGTTTTCCTTACAAACTGTATCGTTTGTTTTTACAGAAAGGCAGCAGAGGAAAATTTCAGCAGATCATTAAAGGACCGAAACACGAAAGGTAGGCGTAGGCTCACTGCTGATGAGGTCCACCTACGCTGATTGTAGTGTACAGTGCTGCTTCTAGGATTGAAGAATTCACACGAGGATAATTTATGAAGCTGACCAAATGATATATATATAGTTTTAGATTGATAAAGGTCGCTTGGCCGAAACGTCTTGAATCTCATTTTGTGCAATTTTCCTGTTTTTATTATTTCTGAAGAAAATATATGGCCGAATCACATTGTGATCCAGGATCGCGATCGCTTCCGTATTTACCAAAAATACGGCCGAAACGTCTTGAATCTCATTTTGTGCAATATTCCTGTTTTTATTATTTCTGAAGAAAATATATGGCCGAATCACATTGTGATCCAGGAACGTGATCGCTACCGTATTTACCAAATATATATTGTACACTTTAGTGTCCCTGTAAAACGGCATTTTTATTAAAAGGAATTTAGTGCCTGATGCATGGTTGAACCGCAATACACTCTGCCATGCATAGATCTTATGCTAAATTTCCTCTGATGATTCAGATTAAGTGTAGTTCTGTTTTTCGAGCTTTAGACATTGTTTAAGCGTGTGTTTAGGTGCCTATGGATGATTATTAAAGTTTCGGTACTGATGATCTCCGTTAGAGCGAAACGCGTATACCGTTGTTGAAGTTGGTCGTCACACATAGGATGACTGGGCATACGTAGCGACTTTGAATATTGCGAGAATAATTCTGTTCTATTTCTTAATCTGATGAGGATATATAGAATGCTGCCTGGTGTTTATGCACCAGGTATATATAATCCGGGTATATATTTTACATTACTATATTAATCCGGGTATTATATATAATATATTTTAAATTGTCGATTCAAATTTCGATTAAAATTTGCAAAGAACAAATTCACTTACCAAATTTTTGTATCAAGCTTTGTAGAAAACATTCAGATACATCTGTCAAAGTTTGTGTAAGAGTTTCACCTGAATATATGAAAAAGCCGAACATTATAACCAGTAAATGAAGAGCAAGCATTCGTTGCATGTTTTATAACTTAATAGTCGTGAGAGTAATACAGAATTTGCATTTTGAACAAATTTATCGTCTTAAGTACTAATCATGATTATGCAATTGTCAAAACATCAACCTTAAATTTTTAATTTTTCATACAAAATAAACCAAGGTCAACATTTTAATTCTGATGTTTTTGATTTGTTGAATTCTTAGTAATGCTGTTATATAATATAATATTCTTGTTTGGTAAAACTAATTTAATAAAAAATGTAAACGACGAAAGAATTATAATATTTCAAGGACAAATATGTTTGATTAGTTGTAACGTTATACACTATTTAGGTTGACGTAATCGCCCAAATTGTATATTTAAAGCAATAAATTTCGTCTAAAACTGCGATTCTAATTTAACTTGAGATTGATGATTATCGTATAAATTCATTTGCAAATTATAATTATTATTTATTATTTAACAGTAAATAATAATTACTTAATTTAGTATGGTATTTTCAATGTAAAAGTAATATACAATAACTAATTACAAATATATTTTTATTAATTATGAACTTTACAAAAGATATAATTTTTTAGTATTTTAAGTCATAAAGTTTTAGTATATTCATAAGCTTGTTGCATTATTCATTTATACGTGCTGTATACTGTTTATAAATTAAAAATAATGCAATAATTTTATAATTAAATTGCAGATATATTAAATTGCAGAAATATACAAATATATTTTTATTAATTATGAACTTTACAAAAGATATAATTTTTTAGTATTTTAAGTCATAAATTTTTAGTATATTCATAAGCTTGTTGCATTATTCATTTATACGTGCTGTATACTGTTTATAAATTAAAAATAATGCAATAATTTTATAATTAAATTGCAGAATAATGCAGAGGAGGACCGTGCCAGTCCTCCTCTGCATCCAGTAGTGGGAGGGATCTGGCACTGATGAGTCATTGTGATGACGAAACGGCATTCGTCATTCTTTCGCGTCTGGCTTACATGATTTACAAAAAATATTAAAAAATATTATATTTTTCTGAAGTTATATTTATATTTATAATGTTGTATTTATAAATTAAAATTTAAAAAAACTCAATTTTTAAAGAATTGACTAATAAATAAGCAGATCAGCTAACTGAGTCTACGTATTCTATATCATTTAAAAATTAAAAATAACATAACGATGTATCAGAATAAGTATTAGAAGTCATCAAAAACAACTGATATTTTATGTTTGGCCAAAATAACAAACATGTTTGTTATGTTTGACCCCTATTCTTCCATCCAACATAACAGCGTGGCCAAATATACGCTAATGACGTATTATCTCTGATGAATTTTGATTTTCATAGAAGAAAGTTTGTATCTTATTCTAATTCATCTGAAGATTCTAACAGAAGTTTGCGAAATATCAAAATTCCTCTTTTCTTTGATTAAGCTCCAATAATTATTTATCAATATAAAACAAAATAAATTTGTTTCTAAAGATTTAAAATACACTGTTCAAAAGAATCATAAGTCAAATAAAAATTGACCAATAGTTTTTTCCGCCATCGCCTCCACAACGCAGGCAGCGTTCCCTTGCTGGACAGCTACGATCAGCCGCACCAGTGAGTACCATAAGTGAAAATTTGCATAGGTTTTCGACCAATCTTTTACTGTAGACTCCGCTTGATCGATCCGTCAGATCCTTTAGATGAAGTGGTGTCAGGCCATCGACACCACCCGATGAAGCATTAGGAAATGTGCGGAAAGCCCGCACGACCGCATCGCACGTAATCATAGGCGGATCGGAAAGAAATTGAACTGGGGTGGGGGTATGACGAGGTACTGGAACGACAATACTCATAGTTAGTTGATTAGACGACCTTCGTGCTGAATGCTTCTAGCAAAGTTGATCAAACATAATATCGTCCAGCTGAACAACTGATCGTTGCTGCCGAGCAACCGCATTGCGCCACGAATGTCTCCGTCCTCTAATTTTTCCGATACGCGTCTACGCAACCACTCCTCAGACGGCGTATCACTGTGTGTTGGGCGATAGTTCGCCTCATATTAAATCTAATTCGCTACGGCTGACACTAAGAACGAGTTGCACGCTTCCTTAATAAGATTTGCAAGACTTGTTTTGGCACAGTCTTTCCTTGTCTTGCTGAGAACTCTCAGAACATTTTAACCGAAACAAAGCAACCTGCACCAGGATTAACTGTTGGACTGAACGCACACGACATCAGACAATAGGAGCGACAAATGCTCAGTCACTGTGGAATTCGCTGAACGTGGAATGCGCCTAACAATTTGTATATTGCTTCGCAATAGCGTATCTGTACTTGCCATACATCATCCTCGCCACAATCATTAATGTAGTCCACCGCATAGGAAATGTCAGTTTTATATTGGTCTGGGCCAATTTCGTTTGCGGGAATAGCACCATTGGCAGCAGGTTGACCAGATTACGGATATCTGAGAGCGGTTTTCGAAGGAGCCCATTCGTTGTAGCTGCGAATAATCTGAAACAGAAAGCCAGCGAGCTTGGCAAGCACGTTTACGCTGCCGAAACATAGCTGGATCAGGAGAACACTCATAATTCTCCCCTGATTGCACATGACCAGACCAACCATTCGGTTGTTTGACCACTCGATTCAGCTCTGATCACACGGCCCGAAGTAAATCACCAGCAGTATCCGAGATGGCAACGGTATCCGGTTGTGCGTCCACACTTATTGCTCCGGTAATTGGTTTGAGTCGACCATTCAGTTCAAGACTCAATTCGAGAACATCGACAAATGTGTGGTGCGATAAAGGACAATGTGCAATTCATTTAGACGCCACATTAAAACTGTGAGGATCGACGGCGGAGAATCTTGACGGCAGAGTTGAATCGTCCATTGTTCAGAATAATGACAGCGTTTGTTTCCGTGCGTTTATATTGTATGTTATTTGTATTATATTTGTACTATATTATTTTGACGTAAGCTGAAAGATTGCATTTTATATTATCTCACAACTTTTTTCTTATATTTATTATATTTATCAAAATATATTTATTATATTTTATATTAAAACAAAATATATTTATTATCCATAAAAATTTTCAGTTTAAGAGTTTAAATTTATTTTTTATAATATTTTGTTGATTTATATATTTTACGATTTTCTGTTTTTTTATTATATATATGTATAACAGTTTGCATCAAAGATGTTTGATATATTGCGAAGAATTGTTTGAAACTGTGGTCCAGGAGCCAAAGCTTGCTACGATTGATTTTAATCCATATTTGCTGCTAAATAATTGGACTTCGATCATCAGCTCCATCAGTATAATATGTCACGCCGAGATGATACTAACCACACAGTAGTCATCGTCAGTCGGATGAATTGGTTAGGGTACGTTTCGACTGCTTTTGTTATAATAAATACTATAACCACAATCTTCTTCCATTTCAAATATATAGTTATTATAGGAACGAAGAAGAAAATATCCTTTCTTTGATTAAAATTTTATATTTCGATAGCTCCTGCTATCATCATCAGGATTACAAAAAATGTTTCACGTAGGTGAAGCATTTTTTTTGTAATCCTGATGATGATAGCAGGAGCTATCGAAATATAGAATTTTAATCAAATAAAAGATATTTTCTTCTTCTTCGTTCCTATAATAACTATATGCTTTTGTTATAACTATAAAGACATCAGCAATTCCTCACGATACTAGACGAAACTCATGTGCAGAAAGAGTTTTTACTGGCTTGTTGCGTGTGGACCTTCTAGTTATTCTTTATATAAGGCACAAATGCGTATCCGTTGATTACGAGGGTACTGAATTTTTCAAAGAATTCCAAACGAAATGCGTCATTTTATAAATTCTTATTGCAAAAAATCGCTTGAAACTGTGGTCCATGGGTCAAAGCTGGCTCTTATATATATCCATTTGATTACGACAATATATATATACAAAATAATGTTGCTTGTCAGACTGGACTTTGATTCACGACTTCCAGTCACCATGTCACTTCTAGACAACCAATGAGTACCCGGCAACACTCATCAGTAGAATGAAGTACTCATTAGTCGTTTCGGTTGCCTGTGTGACAATGTGAATAAAGGCGTTTTCGACACTTTGCTTAATTGTCTGAGGCTTATGCTCTTCACCAGATCGAATTGATGTGCGGACTATCTTTAAACACTAGGCAGATGTTGTTGCTGAATTGTCGCTGCACTCGTTGAATCCTTTATGGATACGGTATGTATAATAGTTGTGTACGGATGTGCTGAGTAGACAACGGTCCAGAATTTTTTTTCGAAATACGGCATTTATGCAAAATGGTGTTGCTTGTTAGACTGGACTTTGATTCACGACTTCCAGTCACCATGTCACTTCTAGACGACCAATGAGTACCCGGCAACACTCTTCAGTAGAATAAATTAAATCAGCTAACTGAGTCTACGTATTTAATATAATTATAAAATAAACAAAATATAATAATGCTAAATCAAAATTTAATAATTAAATAATAAAATAATCTATTTGTGAGCTGACAAGTAACATCCTTGCGGGTAAAGTGGCAACCTCGATCAGGCCTATATTATGCGGAGCCAAGCTTCTGGCTTTCGTAAAAGGGTACGGTGGAGTCAGACCTATAGCTGTTGGGTGTACCTTCCGCCGGCTAGCTGCTAAGGTGGCTTGTGGATTTGCTACCGAGAGAGTGGTTGACATGCTTCTTCCAAATCAACTTAGCGTCGGTGTGCCTGGGGGTGTCGAGGACGCAATTCATGCAGCGAGATGTTTTGCTGAACACGGTTTGGTAGGCAATTCAGCGATGGTAAAGTTAGACTTCGAAAATGCCTTTAACTCAATCAGCAGGGGCGTTGTCCTTCAGGTTGTGAAGAAGGAAATCCCGGGGATCCAGGACTTCGTGGAAATGTGCTACGATTACCCAAGCACACTTCTCTTCGAGGACAATGTGATTGATTCAAAAGAGGGAGTACAACAAGGGGATCCTCTCGGTCCTCTCCTGTTCTCACTTACCATCAACAGTCTGACCCAGAGCCTTTTGTAACCATTAGCTGTTCGGTATATGGATGACTGCTGCATTGGGGGGAGAAGTTTCCACTCTAATCAATGATATCGAACACATTCGAACTCAAGGAGCAAAAACTGGATTGTTCTTACGGCCATACAAATGCCAAGTGATTTCTTAAAGCGGTACCTATATTCAACCTTTACTTGATATAATGCCAAACGTAAAAGTCTGTGATGTGTCATCCGCGAACTTGCTAGGCGCTCCGCTTTGCGCCGGATTTCACCTCGATATGTTCTTGGAATCGGCTATCACACAACTTCAGCAGGTAGAGCCGAAAGCTCTCAAAACTTGCGAAGCACGACGCCTTCTTTATACTTCGACATTGTTTGACGCTGCCAAAGATCAGCATCCTTTTACGCTGCGCACCGTGTTATACAAGCGGCCTCGTGAAATCCTTTGACGTGGAAGTTCGCAGTTCTCTGGAGGAAATCCTTAACCTCAGGCTCTCTGACATAGCCTGGCGTCAAGCCTCGCTACCTGTTAAGATGAGTGGACTGGGTGTTTTGCGTGCGGAAGAGTTATCTATACCGGCCTTTTATTCATCTGTTTCGCGCACGAAGGACTTAACTGCGCTGTTAATCCCAGAGCATTTGGCAAATCGCTCAGGCACTAGTGACCTTAACTACCAAACGGCGTCATAGAGTTGGACCACTAAATTCGACCTGACTGTTCTAACGGATACAACCTTGCAAAAGCGTTGGACAGCCTCATTGTTTGAGAAGGAATTCCGACACCTGGCAGCTTCATGCGCCTTTCCCAAAGATCGGGCTCGCTTGCAAGCCGCGTCTACCAGATGGTCTGGCGCATTCTTAATGCCCTTCCAATAGCTTCGATGGGCACAAAACTAGACGACAGTTCAATCTGTCTTGCGTCAGCCCTCCGCCTCGGTATTCTCAACTCGGTTTCAATTAACTGTGAGTGCGGCGACGTATCAGACCCCTCTGGTATTCACGGGATAGACTGCCCCAGACTGGCTTCTCGGCACAATCAGCACAGTGCTGTAAACACACTTATTCGTAGCGCCCTTGCCACATCCGGTGTCCCGTTCCGACTTGAACCAATCGGGCTCTACAGAAACGATGGAAAGAGACCGGACGGTGCTTCACTAGTCCCATGGGAAAGGGGACGTCTGCTAGTATGGGACTTCACGTGTCTCAACATTCTTGCTGCCAGTCATTTGCCTAGTGCGGTCTCTGGGGCCGAGGAGGTCACTAAACTGGCAGAGGATCGAAAGAAGGCCAAATATACATGTATTGACGAATCACAATATAAATTTGTGCCTTTGGCGATCGACACAATTGGTGCTGCCGGGCCGATAACTTTGAATTTTTTGACAAAACTGGGCAATATGTTGGTGGTGGCAACAGATGATCGAAGAGCTGCCAATTTCCTCTTGCAGCGTTTAAGCTGTGCAGTGCAGCGGGGAAATGTAGCGTGACTGTTAGAGGTCGCTCGAGACGGAAACCTTCCAACTTAACGATACTGAAATATCACAAACTATTTATTTTATTATACATCTGTGATTATTTATTCTTATATTTAATTAACTCGATGTCTCACCAACATACTGTTTAGCGCATTTAACGCAAGTTGCGACGTACACACAATTTCTAGTTGCGCGTGTAGCATCAGCGCGTATTTTATAACTCAACGTTGTAACTACACTATGTAAATGATCGACTACTGGTACAATCGCACAGGATTTACATCGCCGTCGTTTACAAGGATGACTGTGATACAAATGATTAATATTATCCGCATGTTCCACTTTTGACCGAACCATTATGTCCCTTATTTTCATCGTATTTTTAAAAAACACTATTGGAGGTCTTCCATCTAATCCTGCTTGCCTGTATGCTCTCAACATATTTCGCTGCAAGTCATATAACGATGGATGATAAGGAAGTACACATACAGCTCGTTGTGTCTGTTTATTATTTCTGTTGTTTAGAAGGTCACTGCGATCAAAATTCCTACCTTTATTAATCTCTTTATATACCCGAACAGGCGCGTATCCTCGTACTAACAGATCATCCTTAAGTATCTCTAACGCTTCGTATCTTGATTTAGCCGAACTAGATATTTTTATTATTCGCCTGGTCTCATTTTGAATGACTGCTCGTTTTGTAGCGGAACTATGACAGCTATGTGCATGCAGGTACATTGCGGCGGATTCCTTTGTTAATATCTATCCTACTTTTATTTTTATTTATTTGATTTCTGACTTTTTGTATCTGTTTGTAAATGATTCTATGTGTATATCCTCTACGCATCAGGTCTACTCTCAATGTATTAAGGCAACGAATTCTATCGTTCGAATTTGAACACACAGTGTATATCCTACATATTTCCCCTTTTATCATGTTTCTTTTTATCCACGATGGGTGTGCACTTTTTGCATGCAAATACATTGCTTTATATGAAGGTTTTTGGTATAAAGTTGTTTCTATGTCTAAGTTGGGAGTCCTTTTTATCTTTACATCAAGAAAGTTACATTATTGTTATTTTTGTACTCGAAAGTTACATTATTGTTATTTTTGTACCGTTCAATGCGCACGTCGAGAAAGCATACTTGCGTTAAATGCGCTAAACAGCATGTTGGTGAGACATCGACCTAATTAAATATACGAATAAATAAACGCAGATGTCATATAAATAAAAGATTGAATAATGATAGTGCAGTCAACCATGCATTGCAATATGGTGCTGATGGGAACGAGGAATATTTCAAGTACACTATAATTGAATGCAACTTAGACGATGCGAAATTGCGCAAAAAGAGAGAGAGGCATTTTGGTTTGCTCAATTAATGGCAGACGTACCTTATAGATTAACTCAACTACGAATGTTGCAATGGCAAACTGTAACATAGATTCAATTATCCTCTTTTTATTATCCCTCAAACTTTAAATTTTTTCTGTTTAGGCGAATAATTAATTTTAAAATTGTAGATTACTGATTTAACTTGAAGAAGATCCCACTGAGGATCGAAACGTTGTAATAAAACAAAACACATATTGCACATATATATATATATATATATATATATATATATATATATATATATATATATATAGTAAGTGTTCGAATCGAGCATATTCTTCAGTCTGCAAACTCTCGTCACTCCTAGACGGTCATGTGATAGCCGGCAGCCATCGTCAGTAAGATGAACTATCACACGCCGTTTGGCTGCCTCTGTGACATTGTGAAAATGCATTTCCGACATCTAGCTTAAATTGTTGGTGGCGTTAGCTCTTAAATCCAACAATTTGCAATGCAGACCATCATAAACAACCAGAGGATCAAACTTTCGGATGCTTGACTGTAAGAAACCGAGATTGAGTGGATCAATTCTTTCTATGTAATCATAAAAGTTTCGTTTGAATCGGTATTGCTCGAGATTGCGAATAGCAATTCTTTCCGTATATTTAAG
>WNNJ02002161.1:0-93235 GCA_012934845.2 Pomphorhynchus laevis | reverse complement strand
ATAATAAAAACATATAATATTATAATAATATTAATATTATTTTCATCTTATAATTTTGTAGCTAGCTCTATAGCTTTGTTTGTGGGCACATTAGTGATAATCGAAACGATGTCGAAACTAATCATGGTTTTACCCTTTGCATTATAGTTAATGATCATTTGAGAGAAATGAATTCTATCTTTTACATTGGGAAAATGGGATATATCTAATAATGATTTAATTTTCCTCGCAATTATTTTTGGTATGGTATATAAATATGTCATATATGATGCAATAATAGGTCTTGCATAATGTTCCTTTTTGTAATATAATATTGTATTTAATATAATATTATACAATAATATTTGTAATATTATAATGCTATTATTATAATAATATATTATCATAATAAACGAATAATCAACACCGCCGTTCGAGTGCTCTTTCGTCTCCGTCGCTTCGACCACACATCCACATATTTTGCCCAACTCTCCTGACCCACCATCCACATCCGCATCAAACTCCGCCTTCTCGTTACCTTTCGTCTCATCGCTGTCGGCTCCTCATCGTTCATCAACCTTCCTTTCTTAGACGATACTCGCCCCACCTCGCTATCGCTGCGTTCCCGTCATACCCTCTTACTCCACGTTCCTAATTACTCCAACAACTACGGTCTCCGATCCTTCCTCGTCGCCGCCTCACTCGCCTGGAATCAACTCCCTCTCGACGTCCGCCGCGCCCCCTCCTTTATCACATTCAAACACCTCCTCCGTTCACACCTTCTCGACACATGATTTACATTTTTGTTTTGTTGTGGTCATGTAAGCGTGCGCTGGCACGCATTTGCCACCTTAAAATAAATTTTTTTTTAAGTTACGGATCATTTGAGAGAAATGAATTCCATCCTTAACATGGGAAAAATGGGATATATCTAATAATTATTTAATTTTCCTCTTAATTATTTTTGGTATGGTATATAAATATGTCATATATGATGCAATAATAGGTCTTGCATAATGTTCCTTTTTGTAATATAATATTGTATTTAATATAATATTATACAATAATATTTGTAATATTATAATGCTATTATTATAATAATATATTATCATAATAAATGTACAATATTTATTACATATATAGTGCAGATGAAATCCAATTTTATTTCATTTAAATTACTGGATTAATATTAGATTATCTTATCTAATATCGTTAGATAATGCAAAACTCCGTTTATAAAATTTTATTTTATAATTGATGTACCATCAATCTACAAGCCTTTATTTGTATTATCAAATCAGCTTTCAGATTTGATCTAAATAAATTAATAATTGAAACTTATAAATTTTATAATTTATAAATTTTTATTAAGAACTTTGTGAAATAAAAAACAAATTTTTATTTGGTTTTGATATTTATTTTTTATTTTATCTAATAGTATTGCATCATTAACTATTGAATTAACATTGGATAAAGATAATTATTGATAATTATCTTTTGTGTTATAAAATTGAAGGAATTGATCATGGATGTTCATCATAACACATTAATGTCTCTTATCCTGGTTGAACTTACTTCATCACTTGAGCGTGGCATTAAAAGTTCAACGTTTAATCAGGTGAGCATAACGTTTTGTATTAATTACTAAAAACAATATAGCGCGGCGGACTATTGCTCGAACAGGAAATCAGAACTATTGTATCATTTCTATCGAAGTTTAGCGACTTTCCGCTTAGACATAACTTTCTTCGGCTTAATCGGATTTCCAGATTACTCTCATATGAATCGGTAAATAATGGTTTTGTAGATATTTTGTTAAACGAAAATATTTAGATTAAGGATATCGAACAATATGCCAATAATATGACTGATTCAACAGATCACGCTATATTAACAAAATCAGAAATAAAGCAGTTTATGGTTTTGAGGTTTATTATATCTTTATTTGTAAATATTATTAGATCTTATATTATAGGTGCGATATACCAATTGGATGAATGAATTTAAAAATTGGCAAAGTTACTGAAAAATTATCTATTTTTACTCAATTGTAGAATAAATCGCCTTATTGATAACATGTACAAGATTTTGATTTTATATCGCCTTATACAAGATTTTGATATTATTTAATATTATTTTAATATTATTTACTATTAAATTATTTTAATTTTATTTAGCAATATATTTTTAATTTATAATTATATAAAATACGTAGAACTAAAGAATAAATGGAAAATATTTGTATTTAAATTTCTATTTTGTATTTACGTTGTTTACCGAAGGATAAAGCGGTTAATAAATACCGGGTATTAGATAGCGGTTATTAAATATTAATAATATTTTCTGTAATTACTCTTATCAATAAATATATTAAATATAATATTTAATGAATATTATCTTATCAATAAAAAATTTAATAAATTATTTTAATTATAATAATTCGATAGTTATATTGTTGATTATCAAATTGGCAGAATTATGATTTTTAAGCGTATCGAATGTATCAATGATTGTGCAAAATAAGAATAAAAATACAAGAAGAACTTCTAATTAATGCAAGCTCTTCCCTTTTGCATGTTCATTTTAAGCAATAATATGAACTCGCAAATACCAGAGGTTCATTTATCCGTCAATATAACCAATTAATGTTTGTATATATGCAGAAATGTCTTCTTCAACTTACCGTTTTGGTTCATTGAATACTTTGTTTTTGAGTTTCAGCTTTAAATACTAATTTCATCTATTGTTAAAATTTAATTCTCGTGGAAATGGAATTAAATTGAATATTAAAGATTAAAATCAGTTCTCTTAAATGATTTAAAATTGGTAAATTATGATTTCAAATTTTAGCTAACCAATTATTAGCTTACTTTGTAAATTTTAAATTCAAATTTAAAATATAATTAAAAATAATTATTTAATTATTTAATTATAGTTATTAGATTATTTCATTTATCTTTCTATGAACTACTACCTTTATTTAATCTGAATTTTTATTGCCCATTTTATGACAAAATGGACAATAAATCTGTATAAGTGCTTATAAATATAAACGTACCTATTAAATTGTATATTAAACGGTTATACGTTACATTTATATTTATATTTATTTGTTTCAAATAATCAGAATCGAAATGGCAAGACGCCCCACATGAGGTAGAAAATTTATTAAATTTTCGATTCCAGTTTGGAATCATCATTAGAAATTGTAAGTAGTTAGTTATCAAGAATGTTTAAACTAGTTCATTCTTGATAACTAACTACTTACAATTTCTGATGATGATAACAAACTGGAATCGAAAATTTAATAAATTTTCTACCCCATGCGGGGCGTCTCGCCATTTCGATTTTGATAATTTAACAGTGACCCCGAGCATTTTCCGTTTCAATGATTTTGTTTCAAATAACCTTTTAATTTTAAATTTCAGAGGAGGATCAATAGGACACTATTTTTGCATAGTTCTCGGTCTGCTGCTATCACAATCGGAAACAAAACCTTTAATACATTTTTAATAAATACATTTAAATAACATTACATTTTAATAATGCATTAAATATTCATTTCCAAACGTGTATATTTCAATTTGATCAGTAAAACACTCCATTTAAATTTCTTTTGGGAATGAAAATTGCTACGAATTGTGTCAAGTCACCAATTTTTAAGAAATAAAAAATAAACATTTTAAACTCAAAAAAAAATTTAATAAAATTGTTTTACATATTTAAATCGAATTTATACTTACTATACAAATCCAATTTTAAAAGTTATTTAGTAATTGAATTTGATTAATTAGAGTTCAATATGTAGAAAAAGTCAGCATAAAATCCACATTTAATTTTTATAATAAATGCCTAACGTTTTCACATGATTTTTTCTATTTCTGCGTGAAGTATCGTGTTTTTTAAAATCTCAAGTGCTTGATTGATCAACATTAATCCACATTAATGATAAACTTTTATTAATGATAAATAATTAATATCGAGATTTTATTCAATTTGTAGAAATACGATATTCTTGTTAAACTGTGAAATTATTTAATTGCAAATATAAAGAAAACATTATAGGAAATTGAGAAACTAATACAGTTCAGATTTATTTAGTTTTTAACAAGAAAAATTTAATTATTCATTTGAAAATTAAATGAATAATTTAATTAATTTATCAAATTAAATTATTGTATATTTTATCTAACATAAAATGTACACTCAGCATGTATTTCGGTTTTAAATATTAATTAATTAATATTAATTAATATAATAATTAAAATATTTATTAATTCTTGACTTTTCATGTTCTTTTCATGCTTTAAGCATGTTTTTACGCTCCTTTAAATATTCGCTAATTAATTAATATAAATTGGCCGATTTTAAATTTAAATATTGCTTTTTCAAGAAATATTAAATATTAACGTAAATATTTATTTTTCAATAAATATTAAATTAGGAAATATTAAAATTAACCTTGACTGAATTCGACATAATCGGTGAAAAATTTGGAGTGATATCAACGTTTCTCAGATAAATGCGAATACAACTAGATGTGATGTGTTTTTTGGAGTTGTTGAATATTTTAACTTTTTTAACAGTTTCAAACAGATTATGTTCATTAAAACTCCATTAAACATTGTCTTATTGGTTCTAACTATGATTTGTTCATTTACAGGAACAGCTAGTGAATACAACTAGATGTGATGTGTTTTTTGGAGTTGTTGAATATTTTAACTTTTTTAACAGTTTCAAACAGATTATGTTCATTAAAACTCCATTAAACATTGTCTTATTGGTTCTAACTATGATTTGTTCATTTACAGGAACAGCTAGTGAATACAACTAGATGTGATGTGTTTTTTGGAGTTGTTGAATATTTTAACTTTTTTAACAGTTTCAAACAGATTATGTTCATTAAAACTCCATTAAACATTGTCTTATTGGTTCTAACTATGATTTGTTCATTTACAGGAACAGCTAGTAATAAAAAAGGTTCATTTATCTAGTTTCAAGTAGTATCTTTATAAAACTGCTTCCCAAATCAAAATCTAAGAACAAGTGAAATTTATAATGATAATTGGCAATACGATAACATATCGTAGTGATATTATATTAATATCCTTATTTTCTTTATAATATATAAAAAATAAAATATGAAGTAATTGATAAAATATTGTGTATTTTATTTAAGTAAATTTTTTTATTTATTTTTTTTACAATAAACGAATAATCAATTCAGTACTTAGTATCAGTTTCCTAAGTGTTTATCTAATTAATCCTAATATTTAGAGTTTTTGCCAAAGTTTATTTTAGTAAATGACTCTAATATATAATTTTATCTAGCTCATCCTTGTCAGCTAATTTAAATAATAATTAGGCATATATGCATATTCTAAAAATCAGTCATTCCATCCATGACTACTATTAAATTAAAATACTAATGAATACTACTACTAAACTAATAAATTTAAATTAATAAAATTAGTTAATTTAAAATTATTTAAATTAATTAAATAATTAATTTAATTACTAAAATGATGTTCACAAAGAGAAATAAAACTTTCTCTATTTTTCCTCATCAGACATGTTTCGCTTAGCAGACAAAGAAAAAGAAAAAATGTTCTTTTTATTCAAATATCTTATGTTCTTTAATAAACTTAATCACAGCTAATGTTTCTGCTTATATCACTCTATCGTTTGATCGTGGCTGTAATACCGAAGTTGACGTTATCGGTGAGAAATGAGGAGTGATATCAACGATTCCCAGATAAATGCCAATACGACGACATTTTGCTCTGACTCCCTCCTCGACTAGGTTAAAGCACATTATAATAAGGGATAGTCCAATAGTAAGATAGAGTGAACACAGAATTAGCTCTAACTTTATAACTGATTTGATATGCTTGCTTATCATTTTATTATCATCAGGAGACCTGCTGGTACTGATTGATCGTCCGGGTACCATATCACCGAGACCAATTGTGCTTAGTGTAATAAAGCAAAAATAAGCTCCGTCGATAAAAGACCATCCCTCCCAATGAGAAAAAAGATAAGCTCCTATCAGTACATAAATTATGAGCAACGTTAATGTGACCACAATCGGAACATTGGCTTCGGTGTAATTTTGATGGTGGTGGCTGTTATTATTCTGCTGATGCTGCCATGGAAATGGATCTTGTTGCTGCTCTATAATTAAGGTTCGCTTCTCAATGAACCGGCAATAGAAACAACATACTCGACTGTATATGAATCGAAATGCATCTGCAAACGATGATCCAATGATTGCCAGAAATACAATCATTAACGGAATGCCTATCAAGGCGTATAACATCGTCATTGTTCTTCCGAGTACAGTCTTACATGTTATATTGCCATAACCTTAGCGTGAAAAAAAAAGAATTTTGCTGACTTTATGCGAACTTAATTCACATAAAAATGTGAATATATTGTATTTAAGTAATTAATTATTTCAGGAATTCATCAACAAGTGCGAATCTATTTCACCAAGCGATAATGCACATTATTATACACATAATTTTCATTATAAGCATTCAAAGTTAACATCTATAATAACAAATATTGTTTGGAGACAATATAAATATTGTATCCAAACCTGTGAAATTATTTTTGTCTAAGAGCTTGATGAGGATAACTCGGATTTTAAGAATAGAAACACACCCGATATTTTCTTGTCTGAATGTAGATAGCAAATGTTTGGTTCACACAATAATTTTTAAAATAATTTCACGTATAATTTTCATTCTATATAATATATATTATATAAGCATTCAAAGTTAACATCTATAATAACAAATATTGTTTGGAGACAATATAAATATTGTCTCCAAACCTGTGAAATTATTTTTGTCTAAGAGCTTGATGAGGATAACTTGGATAACAAACTTGATCAGCTACAATTAAGAAATATTAATTTATGTACGGATTACTACTAGTAAAATTATTCAATTAGAAATAGTAAAAATGATATCAATCACTTAATTTACCAGACTGAAAATTAATCAGTTTTATTAATCATACAATACTGTAATTTTCGTATTAAAATGTATATTTAGATAAACTTCATCTAAAGGTGGGTAATATAAATCAAATTAATGGAATAGTGGAATTTATCATTTAAATAGCAAGAAGATGTATTATTAATGTATTATCTATTATATCATAATACAATAATATAATATTAATATGATAATATTAATATTATATCATATTATCATACCATATTATGTATTATTATATCATCAAAAATATGCAAATATATAATATATATTATTATATATGTTTAATTTACTAACAACGCGCATTTCTTTTTCAGAACTTTGTAATCGACAATCAGTCAATATTTAACAATATCAACAATCAGTAAATATTCCAAAATCACAATTGCTGATTGAATTACTATGAAATAAAATACAACTTCCTTCTATGAAAGAAAATACAATTTGTTTCGGTTCTATAAATTATCTCAAAATCAAATCTTTACAAAAGGCCAATGTGTTAACTTAATTGCCTCGGTAAATTAAATATTTAAAAAATCCGTAATTTTCAGTAATCAATAGGTTATGCTCAGCATATTGTAATTGGTATCAGAAAATATCGTAAATATCAAAAATATTAAAAAATATATTTGATATAAAAATATTTCTGATATATTTATATATCAGAAATAAAAATATCATAAAATTGAAACTTTCCGGCATTGAGCTAGGCAGACGATTAAGGATTAAATCTTTGCCCTGTAGTGATAACGGCATGTTGGCTCTAGTGATAACGGTATGTTAAAGCGAGATTTAACCATATTGGTCAATAGTAATTATAACAAAATGGAAGTGTAAGACAGTCAATGCTCTAGTTCAATTAAATTTATTAACTGTGATTTAATAAAATCAAATTTATTAAATTATTATTATTTGAATGCACACCTTAATTCTTCAAAAAGACATTTCAAAAAGCTCACCTATTGCAGTGATAACTGTGATAGCGTAAAGAACTGAACCGGCAATATTCCACTGTTCATTTGTATTGAATTCGTCTGTTGAGTTTTGACCGTTGCCACTTGGATATCTTTGACCTACGTATCCTCTTTGACGGACAGCTACCACAATTTCCGATTGAAATTTCTTCAGTTCCATCCGGACATTTTCCATCCATTCTTCGTAAGCCAAACGTGTGTTATTTTTTGAATATGTAGTTAGGTAGTTAAGAAGAATCTGTTTTTGTTTGATAACCATCTGAAGATCTTTCTTCTCATTCTTAGCTTCAATCGCCTTGAACATGAAGCCTCCAGCAATTGCATAAGCGACAACAATCAAACATAGCCCAATTCTTGAAAATGTAAAAGTAGATATGGTGATGAGAACGTGCTTGATGCGTGCATGGGTCCTTTTCAAGGCGTCTATTCTTCTTTTCTTATCACTTTGTTTAAAAGACAATCGTTAAAGATAGAAGATACCAAAATATTAATTTATCGACAATTAAATAAAAAACTTTTTATAAATTAATATGTTATACATTTCATTGTATATACTTAAATATAATAATGTATTTGATACTATTCTTAAATCAAAAAGTTGGTGTTGCAATATAACGTGTTTCAATGCCTTTGTTTGATTTATAGATATCTAATCTTTAAGAAATTCTTAGAATATCAAAAAATCTTTGTAATTCTTAAATTAAATTTTAAATTAAATATATTCAGAAGTTGTGATTTAAATTCGCTAACTTTGCTAAGAAAACAGTAATCTGTTACTCCTAGAACTATTTAATTTTCTGCTGTCTTCTATCATATCTCTATTTGTCTGTTTCGACTTGTCACTAATAAAGAAGTACATCAATATAGATCAATATTCTGAGTCTACGAATTTTGATATAAAATGAAAATATATAAATATCTAATTCTTAAGATTGTCTATAATTCAGAATTTTACTTAAGATTCATTAAAAGAAATTAGTTATAAAGAATACCAAAGAATTCTTAAAATTGACTTACTTGTATTGATACTAATTTGCTTTATTAAAATATTTAATTTGCACGGTTTTTGATATATTTCGATAATTTAAAGAGAAAAAATAAAAATGTCTTATACAGTTATAAGACAGATGAATACATTTAATAAAATATCTAAATGAAAATATTAGGTGTTTCCTTAAATATGTTTCTATTTAAAATATGTTTCGTATGAAACATTTTAATTGGCATAGTAGATAATATCCAAATTTAATGATATTTTACCGCTATTTAGCATTCTTCATTCACATTTTTCTAAATTTTCAATTTTCAATTACCAAAAAAAAACTTTATTTACATTACAAAATATTAAAATTAAATAATATAATATTAAAATATTCAAGTAGTCATTTAATGTTAGAAATTAGATACAAATATTGTATGACAATTCAAAAAATTTAGGACTGTAACAAATCGATAATCATCATATAAGAATAAATATGACACGCTGTCTTGCTCGTAAATCGACATTATTTTCAAAAATTGTCTGTAATTATATTTATGGTGAAATGTATAAAAAATTCACTTAATTCGAACTAATAATTTTATATGAATTAAATTGAATTAATAAAAGACTTAAATATTTTGATAAATCAAAATTATTAAAAATTAAGAACATCATTAATTAATCATTAATTAATCTTATATTCGGTAAAAGATATACATATCTATGTTATAATAACTATAACGCATATCTAACAAAAATTAAACCATCAAATAAATATAAATATATGGATAAAATTGAATTAATAGAATCCTTAAATATTTTGATAAATCAAAATTATTTAAAAGTAAAATTTAAAAGTAAAACATCTATATTTAGACAAGTAAAATGTGTTTCAATGGGTGGTAATGGTAGCTAAATTATAGTTGACTTGTTTTTAAGCTTTATAGAATATAAATTTGTTCATAACGGTGTAAAAACTAAATCTAAATCTAATCTAAACTATATAAATATATGAAATATATGTTTCGATACATTGATGATATATGTGTATTTAATTCTAATAATTTTTATTCAATTAGTGAGCACATTTATCCAGAAAGCCTTATTCTTAACAAAACCAATATTAACGATAAAGAAGGTGTATATCTAGATATAAACATTAAATTAACATTAACTAAAACTACTATTAATTTATATCGTAAAGATGACATATTTAAATTTACAAGAAACATATTTTTGCATGAGCATTCATGCATACCATATAATATAAAATATAATACATTAAATAATGAAATTTCAAGAATTGCAACAATATGTAATGATATTGGCTTTCTTCAAACCCATTTAAATAATTTAATAGATACATATTTTAAACTGGGTTGCTATAAAAATAAAACCAAATGTAATAATATGTAATGAAAATAAAAATAATATGTAATGAATAATATGTAAATAATATGTAATGTTATTGGTTTTCTTCCAAAATCATTTAAATAATTTAATAGATACATATTTTAAACTAGGTTACTAGTTTAAAGCATTTACAACTCTCAAGTGGAAATAATTAATTTTTATTCAATTAGCAAAATATTCCAAATAGTCAAATTTACTATTGATAATTGTTAATTGTTATAGAGAGTAAATAGGATTTTAAAAATATTAAAAATTTATCTAATTAAAAAATAAAACTAATATTAATGATAAGGAGGGTATATGTCTAGATATGAGCACATTTTTGCATGAGCATTCATGCATACCATATAATATTAAAAAATACATAAAAGATAAATCTTTTAAATTAGGTTACTATAAAAATAAAATCAAACAGGAAATATATAATTATTTGCTAATATAAAAATATATTAGTAAATTATTAGAAATATTTGAATTAGCAAAATATTATTAAAAATATATTTTAACCCTTAGGCGGAAAATGTTTATGTGTAATAAATAATATGCCATGTATTTTTGGAAGTAGATTTTGCTATTTCTTTCAAACTGTTTTCGAGCTCTTACACATTTTCAAATTAAAATTTGTTTCACTAATTCTGTTATTTTGTCAATAAATTTGTTATTTTAGCAATGTCATTTTTTTTGTAAATCCTAGTTCCTTTTAGATCTGGCAAAATTCCTTTACATACTTCATTCAAGTATTTTCTATTTACCTTATTAGGTCTTCCAAAAATCTATTATTTATCATTTATGTCTTGTTTTAAAATCATTCGTGTAAGTTCTCTCTTCAGAAGCTTTAAAATCGAATATACCAACATTATCACTCTGATAGACACTCATCTTTCTCCGGATTGCGTGAAGCCCGAAGCAGTATACACTTTACAAAGAATGCCACCACTATTTCAATAAAATCGCATCAAGCAATACTCGACGCTCAACGTCCCAGTGCTATTGGTATTATAAAATAAAAACAGATTTTAATATGCACCTTACGACTTTTAACATGGCTGTTTAAAGCTGCCTGCATCTGTACTATTTACAATAGAACCGAATAATTACACACCATTGTTTTAAATCTCTAAATTTAACATATAGAAAACTATAAAATGTTAATTTTAGACCTTCAAATGATAAATTCCATACATTACATATAAATAAATAAGGTCTTTATTAATAACTACATACATTACGATGTAGTATGCATACATACACGTAGCTAAATGCGCATATCATTGTATAACCGTAATGTTAAAAAAATGAACTTATAATTTCTTTAAAAACACTCTTAAAATTACAACAATATGCATTGTTGAATGTATTTTGTTCTTATATGAAATTAAAAAAATTAGCACTCCACATTAATTACTATTGCTCTGATATGCAAATTGAGTTGTACAGAGTTTAATATGCAAATTTTACAGAGGTATCACATACACATCATGTATTTATCAAGCAGATGCTATTAAATAAAAATTGAAATCTAAATTTATTAATTATTCGTTAAATTAATTAATTTTATATTATTAATTTATTTGTTAATTAATAATATATTTACAAATATTCTAATTACAAGAAGTTTGTAGTTACAAAATTACAATGAAGGAAGTATCTTGAAAGCAGATAGGTTTAAAAATTGAAATCTAAATTTATTAATTGTTTGTTAAATTAATTAATTATATATTATTAATTAATGTATATTTTTAACAGATAGGTTTTAAAATTGAGTATTTGAAATATATGCAAATTCACATGCAACCTGATGTATTAAACCTGACAAGCTGGATACGAATTTTATATCAGCCTGTTAAACTTTAAAAGGAACTCACGCAATCATAAAACATTCACATTCTTATCTAATCGTAGCAATGGTTATGTGATTACAAGATTCGTTACATAGGGACCATCAAATAACACTATCCTACTTTGCATAAATTTCTTTATAGTTTTGTTCTTGTTAGAAAATGTAGAAATATAAGCAAAATTAAAAGTTTGTTGCAGATGTATAATGTATCAGCTCACTCTCGGATCTCGTATTGCTCCTCTCCTATAGCTCATTTGACGTATACCCCTAAGTTTTAATCGCATCTAAAATATATCCAACTGAAATCCTGTCGTCTAAATCTAAATATCTTTGAAATGCCAGCATTTCAACACATTTATACGATATGCATTTTTAAATGGATATCATGATAAAATATGATCAGTTAGAATCTCCTTTCATTACTACACTTCATGTATTTGCTTACCACTACCGTAAAAACATAATTCCAAGTCATTTTTATATTGACGCTCATTTCTACTAACTTTTCGAATAAAACAAAGAAATGAATGAATATTTTTTATGAATATTTTTTTAATCCTGTCTGCAATCGGTGACGGTTATGACGTCAATTTTATTGTCGCTATTTAGTTTTCTTTTGTTACAATAACTTATCTTCCCAGGACGAAAGGCATGCTAGAACTCAATCAAAATGTTCAATAAAATAGTAGGATTTACTAATTTAATTCACTATTTTTAATTGACTCTTTCGTTCGTATAAAATAAAGAAAAAACATAAATATATGATATATCAATATATCATATATTGCTATCAGCCGAAAATGCTAAAAAATAACTTACTATTTCACTAAGCAGGTTTTTCAATCGAAACGTCATTTCAAATAGAAATGCATTTGGATTAGATACATTGTGATTACTATTTTATGAATTCTTTACATTTCGTGCTTAAAATCGAAATGCGTTTGAATGAATAATATACAATGTGCTTGAATAAGATATTACTCTAAATAATTACATTAAATCTAAGGAAGCGCATCATTAGCATGTATTTGGCCTTGCTGCTATGTTGGATCTATTTGGCCGAAATCTGATAACAAGGCAGTTTCTTCTGATGACCTCTGATGTTTATTTTAATACATGATATATTATTTATTAATTCCTTTAATAATACTGTGTTTTGCAAGTTCTGTTTTTAAGATAATTTAATTTTAAAATTTATATATTAATTTAAATTCTTTAGTAAATAGTTTTTTTGGGTCATTAGTAGAGAATATATTATAGATAATCACATTACATCAGTGGAAATACATCGTTAACATTTATTTATCCGCAATGCTTATTATTAAGGTTTTTTTAAGATAAATTTATTTTCATTTTCAAATTTATAGTGCAAAATATTTCCATAAATGTTAAAGTTTTAACACGGACAATAGAACGCTGGTGTTTCTTTTAAAGAATAATTTATCTAATTCATGTGTTTCAAAATGTTTTTATTCTACAAAATGTTTTATTTCATAAAAATGAAGTAAAACATTTTATTTAAATAGTTTTAAAGCATTTTTTTATTATCTTAACTACTTTAAAATAATAAAATATTTTAATAAAATATTTTAAAATATTTTTTATTGTTTTTTTATTATCGGTTTATAAAAATACTGATGTAATGTTTTTATAATTAGGATATTTCTACTTTTAAATTTAGAAAAACAGTTGTAGTAAGGAAATATCATTTGTTGGAGAAGGTCTTACAACTGTTTGATAATACAGTAATATTTTTAAGGTGAAATTTAATCTACAAGCGATGTAGTTATCGCTTGTATTTAACGTCTGCTTGATAATTCTGTGTTTTTAAGAGGTTAGTGATTTTAAGGCATTTAATGTTACATATACGATTTTATATGTTGATTTCTTTGTATGATCACTTAAATCCTTATATGGTCGCATTGGACACAGCGAATCCGTGTAGGTTGATCATATTGCTTGGCTTATCCAATATTTATTCTAAAATATTGAATTTTATCTATTAATTGGTTCATTAAAATACTGGATTAAATCTATCAAATATTACAAAATATGTAGCCCTAGTTAAATGATCAGAATAATATACAAGTATAAAGTGATCTAGCAGACGAGGAGCAAGAAATTCAACAGAAGTAAAAATAAGGATTGAATCATGAAATGTTTGCTTTGATTTACATTTCATCAAAAGGTCATTTAAGCGATCACACAAAGCAGATAAGAATGAAACCAACATTAAAAATATCGATGGCTCGTGTATGCAAAATAGGCATTAATCAAATTTATAAATTCGTATCTTTTAAATAAATTGGCATTTTGTAATAAAAATTACAAAGGAAATATTTGTCAGAATTTTCGATATGATCTACTCATAGATCAGACATTTTATTAAATTATTGTGTTATCATTATTTTGCATACAAAACTTTTTTAAAACCGTGTATTTTAAAATTGCGATTATAAATAAACTATAAAACGTGTCATTATTGGAAAATATAAATTGTTTCTTTTGTAATGGTCAGATACGGCACAGATGATCTCAAAATGCATACCTTGTTGAGCTATGTTTGTGTGAATCTAAATTAAATCTATCTAATTCTTCTTGACGTACAATGTCCATTTTTTGTACTTTACAATATAAAATACATAGCAGTTGCACGATATTGGACACGTGCCTTCTCTACTATCACCATCTTGATCGATAGATACAGTTGATATTTACGTATTCTTTTTCGAAAAGAGTATCTCTGCTGTCCCTTCTTATTATTATTATCTTCAATAGCATCACGTTAACACCACAAGTAATAATTACTTACGCATTCTAAGCGTAAAAACTATTTTGGTGCTTTAGTAGAAAAATCCAGACTGTTTTTTTTTTGCTTTTCGTATTTCCCTCTTCTGTAGGTGAAATGTACGCCTGTTTAAAGGAATGCGTAGGAGCAGAATTAAGACAAATAGAAATTTTCAAGTTAAAATCTTATTCACTTGAAAAGACGAATGGAAATGAATATACCGATATGTCCCGAAGTAAGATATCATAAAATAAGATAATTATCAGCGTACGGTGTCAACTTCTATTTTGTCAACTGCAACAAAATTCGAGTTCCACGCATTGAAATTAGTACCCTTATTTTAAACAGTTAATATATTTAAGATTAGTTAGCAACTGCTCTACTCCATATTGCAGACATTTATCTTCATTTTGTTGTCGTCAAAATCGTCAAAAATAAAATTAAGTTCATTTTTCAAAACATTTTTGACTAATTAATAAAATCAGTTATTAATTCTATTATTTTATGAATTTTTAATTCGTGATTATTTTAATATCTCAATATTTTACGTGAAATAAAATCGGTATTAAAGGTTATTTAAACTTTTTATATCAAATTAGTCTTTTAGAACAAATAATGTAATTGCGAAAATGTAATTTAGCAAAATATCTAAACTTCTGATTAAATATTTTTATACCGACGGCAAACTTCACTTTCTAATTATCTTATTCTTTCATGTAGCTTTGTTGTTTATCCTAAATTTTAATAGTCTTAATTCCATTATAGTTTTACTTAACAAAGTGAAAAAGTTTTGAATTTATTATGATGCTAAAGTCCAATTGTAGTTTTCAAATTTTAATGCCTAGCAAATATCTTTTTGAATACATTCTAACTATGTCTACCATATAAAAATGCTAAATCAGGTTTGGATTTACAGGATTCTAAAGAAGTTTTATGTAGATAATTAAATATTTATTATATCATTTATATTTGAGCAAATAATTACTTGAATAGATAATTCATTGCTTAATTTTTTCTAGTTGCCTAATGCTCTTTAATTATTCTTTCTACTAACTTTGATCTGGAAGAATTATGACTGAAATCAATTGCGATATCTGATCTGCTTTAAATGTTTATTAATAGAATTGTAAAATAAATCAATACTTGTTATTATTCACGTTTATTCATCGTTATTTTAATCATTGTAGTCACACATTTCATTATTTTATATACATTCAAGTATATAAAGTTTATATTTGCATATAAACGATATAATGTTTATATGACAACGATATAACGATATATATACTACATATAAACGACATATTTTCATACAAGTAAGATAAGATAGCCATAAGATAGCTATAAATGTATGTAAATGTAAATAAAATAATTGTTAATTATTATTTAATAATATCATTTATTAAGACAATAATTTTATTCGAGACAATTATCACAAATAGTGATCTTTAAATTAGGAAAAAATATACATTAATGAATTGGTTAATTGAATAATTAAAAATCAATAAATCTAAAAGAAATAACTTTGTATGCTCGTAAAGAAAAATAAAGTTAATACACTTATTTAGTATAAGTGTTTATTAAGTGTTTATTTTATAAGTGTTTAATAAACACATATAGGTGTTTATTTTATATACTTATTTTATTAATTATATTTTACAAATATTTATTTATATTAAGCGCGAATGTTAATTTTTTTAATTTTTGTTTAATTTTTTTCTTAATATTTCTTTAATATAAAATAGTAGTATTTTTATAATAGTAATATTATTAAATAATAATATACATAGTTTTTCTAAAAAAGACTATTGCATTTGTTGGTTTTATCCTAATGATTGCAAAAGGTTTCGAGCGCTCATCTATCGAAGTTGTCGTTGTGTAAAATTGATTGAAATAAATTAATTAATATAAATTAATCAATCGATTAAATTATTTATGCTTTACAGGCGTTGTCTGTAAAGTATTAATGAATTATATAAAAAATATTATAATATTTATAATATAAATTTTTATAATAGTTTGACTAATAATATTCAAACTATTTTCAAACTACATATGTTCATAAACATATGAGATTAATAGGACATTATATTAAAAACTATAAACTTATTTTATTATTGAAAAAATAAGGCAATATTAAATCAAAAATTATTAGAAAAGAATATTTTTGGATTAAAACGCTCAATTTCACGTACCCAATAGGATTATTATGGCAGAAGTAGTATAGTAAATAATAAACAACTATATTATAATAATCCGGTTAAACGCAAGCCAAGAAGTCATGGTGATAAAAGGAATAAGGAAAAATAGAGTTAAAAATATTAAAAAAGATATGTATATAAATGAACAATTAGAAATATTAAAACAACTTTTAAGAGATAATAAGCTAAAAACTTTATGTAAATATAAGAAAGCTTTCTAAAGAAATCATTTGTTTAATAAATCAAAGATTAATTAAAGACTATGATAGATTAAGTTGTATAATATAAAGTTCTTGTAACATAAAATACTATAATCAAACAATAAATTTAAATAATAACAAGAACAAATATACATTTAACATATACTTCATTAATAAATTTATAGCATAAATATAACATAATAACATAAATATATTTCTGGAATAAGGTATAAACTTTTACCGTCATTAGGACAAAAAATTGTAATTTTAATAATGAATTGAAATTGTAGAAGTTATTGTAATATAAAATATTATAAACGGATAATGAATGTAAATAATAGCAATAAAAAAGATACACTAACCATAAACTTCATTTAAAAATGTATAGATAACATAATTATAGGGGGACTAAAATAATACTAAAAGTAAAGAAATAATAGGATCAGATTTAAGAAGATATATTCCTAACATAAGGTATAAAGTTGTTAACGCCATTAGGACGAAAAATTTGTAATTATAATAAAGAATTAAAATAAATATGTAACGATAATATTAGAAACATAATGAAAACAGAATGCAATTGTAAAATATAATTTGTACAATAAATTAAAGATTCATTAACGATTATGATAGGTTAAGTTGTATAATAGACAGTTATTGTTATATAAAATACTATAATCGGACAATAAATTTAAATAATAACAAGAACAAATATACATTTAACATATACTTCATTAATAAATTTATAGCATAAATATAACATAATAACATAAATATATTTCTAGAATAAGGTATAAACTTTTGCAGTCATAAGGACAAAAAAAGTAATTATAATAAAGAATTGAAATCAATATGTAATGATGATATTAGAAACGTTCTAAAAATATAATGCAATTTCAATAATCTTAATTGTGATTAAATAAATGAACGTATATGTACCCAAAATCTAGAATTAATTGTAAATTGTTAAATAAAGAAAATGCTATCAAAAGGGTATAACATAGATTAAATAATATAGATTAATGGCAAAATCATGAACACATCCAAGATTAATATTAGGAAAGATTATATATTTTATAAAATTTAAAATAAAATTAAAATAACAAACAATTATAAAAGGAAAGATAAAATTAATAAAGATATGTATTTAGAACTTACTAAATTAAAGGATAACGATACAATATGTAATATATATTAAATGTAACTGCAATACAACAGAGGCAGTGTATTTAATGCAATGTACGTGTGGACTGCAATAAATCGGAAAAACATACATTAAATAATGAAATTTTAAGAATTGCAACAATATGTAATGATATTGGCTTTTTAAGCTTTATAGAATATGAATTTATTCATAACTGTGTAAAAACTAAATCTAAACTATATAAAGACATGAAATATATGTTTCGATATATTGATGATATATGTGTATTTAATTCTAGCAATTTTTATTCGATAAGCTAACAAATTCATCGAGGTATCCTTATTCTTAATAAAACTAATATTAACTGTTTAAAAATAAATTAAAAGAATAAAAATATAGATTAAATTAAGAGTTAAAATATATTTTAAGTCTTAAGCAAAACATTTTAATGGATAATAAATAATTATTATTTATTATTTAATTATTTGAATATAAAATACGTAGACTCAGTTAGCTGGCCTGATGTTTATTCTTAATAAATCTAATATTGATGATAAAAAGTATGTATCTAGAAATGAGAATGTATTACTATTAATTAAAACTATTGTTTATTCATATCGTAAAGATGACATATTTAAATTTACTGAAAACTAGTTTTCATTAAGCATTCAAGCATACCATAACATATTAAATATCTTAAACTAAATATTGAAATTTTAAAAATTGCTTGTGTAATTATATTGGTTTTTTAATAATTGCAACAATTTGATAGGTACATATTTTAAACTAAGTGTGTTATAAAATTAAATCACTCAGAACCTCGTAAAGTATATAATCTACAATATATTATTAACAAATGTAAATTCGTAGACGGAAATTTGTATAGCTGGATAATAAATAAACTTTGTATTAGAATAAGATATTTGATAATCACATTTCATTATAGAAAATTAATAATTAGCATGTATTTGGCCCCGCAATTATGTTGTGTCGAAAAATAGTGGCCGAAACCTGATAACATATCAGTTCCTCCTAATGACTTCCAATCCTTTATTATGATACATCGTCTGTTATTTATTAGTCAATTTATAAAAATTGATTTCTATTTAAAATTTCAATTTTAAATTTTAATCTGATATAAATTATATAAATTCTTATCTAATAATTAGTTATTATTTATAATTATTTATTATTTAGTTATTTAAATTGTATTTAGCATTATTTTTGATGAAATATTTTATTTATAATTATTTATTTTTAATCTTTATTTTTAATATATAAATTATAAAAAATACGTAGACTCAGTTAGCTGATTTGATTATTAACTTATTAAGCGAAACATTTTAATGGATAATAAATAATATTCTTTGTATTAGAATAAGAAACTTGATAATCACATTTCATCAGATTAAATACGTCATTAGCATCTATTTGACTCTCTCTGCGATGCTGGGTCGAGGAATAGGGGCCGATACTTGATAAAATAGCAGTTCCTTCTGATGACTTCTAATTATTATTTTATTAAATCTTATATAACAATTATTTATTATTAGTAACTATTATTCTTTTATTTAATTATTTATTTAAGCAAATGTTTATTTAACAATTATTTATTTATTTTTATTATAAAATGCGTATGCTCAGTTAGCTTATGTGATTAATACCAAAATTTAATATAGTTTCTTCGATAGTTTTTTATCTAAATAGTTTGTTCTACAGTTTATACAAAATAGTTTATTCGATGGAATTCCATGGCTATATGTTTCAATTCTAAAAATATTTAATTAAAACCATCAAAAACATCTTATTTATAAATTTAATTTATTAAATGAAAGGTAACGCTTTTTAATACTAAGCAGTTAATTGATAAATTACAATATTTTTTATTCTTTTGTGTGATCTTGTCCTAGATTTATCATTTTCGTTTTTCAAGTTTAATTTTTAAAATCGCATTTTTCGTTTTTAAAGTTACATATTTTCATTTTTAAAATTGCATATTTTAATTTTTAAAATCGCATTTTTCGTTTTTAAAGTTACATATTTTTATTTTTAAAATCGCCTATTTACATTTTTATAATCGCATATTTTCATCTTTAAAGTCGCATATTTTCAATTTTAAAATTGCATATTTTCATTTTTAAAATTGCATATTTTGATTTTTATAATCACATATTTTAATTTTGAAAGTTGCATATTAAATCGAATATTTTCATTTTTATTCTCGGTTTTTTACACTTTTATAATCGCATTTTTTATTTTTAAAATTGCATATTTTCGTTTTTAAAGTTGCATATTTTCGTTTTTATAATCACATATTTTAATTTTTATAATCGCATATTTACATTTTTAATCGAATACTTTCAGTTTATTCTCGGTTTTTTACACTTTTATAATCGCATCTTTTATTTTTAAAATCGCATTTTTCGTTTTTAAAGTTGCATATTTTCGTTTTTATAATCACATATTTTAATTTTTAAAATCGCATATTTACATTTTTAATCGAATATTTTCATTTTTATTCTCGGTTTTTTACACTTTTATAATCGCATTTTTTATTTTTGAAATTGCATATTTTCGTTTTTAAAGTTACATATTTTCATTTTTAAAATTGCATATTTTAATTTTAAAAATCACATATTTACATTTTTAAAATCACATATTTACATTTTTAATCGAATATTTTCATCTTATTCTCGGTTTTTTACACTTTTATAATCGCATTTTTTATTTTTAAAACTGCATATTTTCGTTTTTAAAGTTGTTTATATTAATCAAATTATGCATTAATTATAAGTAGTATTCGATGTTTCTATCTTTATCTATTTTTAGTGACATTTTACTTCACCAATTGAAATGTAATTTCTTTCTTCTATAATTTTGGATAACTTAGGAGAAACTAAAATTAAAGAAGAAAAGTTGACTATATGTGAATCTAAAAATAGTATAATTGCCATCGTTTTACACATAAAGTACGATTTATTATATCGTATTTTTAATATTGGGTTAAATATAAATCGCTAACAAATTTCAGAATCAATTTAATTTGTATAATATATTATGGCAAAACGAATGCAAATATAAATCAATATTTACATTTTACTAATTTAAAAATACAATATGATATTTTATTTCAATTAATTCCTGTATAACTTTAAGTTGAACATGCTTCAAACGTTTAATATTAAATGTTTAAAACATTTAATAGGAATTACAATTTTTGAAATTTCTATCTAATGTTTTATTTTTAAGAAAACTTTTAATTAAAATATTTGATTCGAATTTATTGGCCGAGAAAACCCAGGATTTTCAACTTATAAACTTGATAACTAATTCTATAGTTTATACTTATTTCGTAAACTAAATTGTGAATCTACATAACTATTTCTTTTTTAAGCCAAACAATAAACGATTCATATGTTAATTATAATGTATATAAATTTGCAGGGCCTGCATCGAAAGAAACTTACAGGCTCAATCAAATATCTTTTCCGAGTTATTTAGATGATTATATAATTTAATGAATTAATTTTAGCCAGTAAAAAGCAGTTTTACCTTCTAAAGTGTAGATATATGTTGGATGTTGATATATTTCGAAGTAGAGTGTGATTTTCTATATTCTGCAGGAACGAATCGCTACATTCAAGTAGGTTTGACATTACAATAAAATGTTTTTTTGAATGCAGTTATATACAGGCATTTTAACAGTTATTTCAACGGTATATAAGGGCCATTTTATTTTCAGATTAGAGCGTTTAGCTGCATTAATCTTTTCACAACTTAAGTGAAATGATGCACTATTACGCCACATTAAGACAAGTTTTCACATTAATTACGTAAATGAGGTTATATAATATTACAAATTGAAAGCAAATACTACATTAGTACTTCTGTAAAAGAGAAACATTAGATCAAATGCTGCTTTACTAAATATAAATAAAACACGGAAAATAAATACAGATTGAATCTATAATAGCACTTTTCAAAAAGAAATCACAAATTAATTGAATATCCATTACTATTTAACCATCAGTTTATTCATCATTACAGTATTACTGCTATCATTGCAGTAGCTCATCGATTTTATATAGTGCATTGTCTGTTGGTCTAGATCCAAACATTATGGAAATAAACATACTTTTTAATTAAGCAAAGTAAACTATATTTCATGATATCTTCAAATATAAATATCGATTGTGATATTTATATTACAATCGATTTTGATATTTTTATTATACCACCTTCAAAATATTTAGTAGATATGCACACTTGGAAGTCGTATTGATTTTGAATAATCTACACAAAGTCGTAATCTTTACATCGAATTGATTTTTAAATTTTTTATGGGATACATCTTATAATCTTTACTAGAGATTGTTCTTTGTTTAAAGATATAAATGATAACAATAAATTATACAATTTCAGTATAATCCAGCATTGAACGACAACTTACAATGAGGAGTGGTGATCGAAATAATTGATTACACGCAATGGATCCATCAAGTCCCTGATGTTCATGTAATGGACAACATGCCGTGTGTAAAGGTCGGGTCTATGCAAATCGCATTTGTGCCAATCGCGGTGTTCTACAGGGCGATTCTTTATGTCCCCTAATTTTGAGTCATCTATTTTCGAGACCTTTTTTTTCATAAATGATTTACCCATAACACATAATGAGTCATCTATTCAAATAACGACAGTACTTTATGCTGACGATCTAGTCATTCTCGCCAACGATTTATTTCAATCACAAAGTTGTCTAAATTCGTTATCTTGTTACTTGAACAATGATCTTGTTGTCAATATAACAACGTCGTGAAATTTCGGAAAGGTTGCACACTTCGGCGTTGTGACAATCTACATATCGATAATAAGCCTTTTGAATTTTGCACATCATACAAATACCTTGGAATTCTATTCACGTTAGATGGTCTATTACAACCATCTCCACCGTAAATCCGATATTTTAATTTGTTGCTCAAACCGATAATCTAGTATCGCCTTCAGGTTTTCTGGCTTGACTTGTCGGCGGCGAACTTCTATCAAATTGACACAGTAACCGGTAGAGGAGTGTGCGCTTAGGGAATTCTGTTCAGATCTATTCTGATTAAATATTGGTATTTTTGTTTAAAATATAATATAATTTAAATTATTAATTAATTAGACAAATATAAATTGAAAGCTACTTTCCATTTATTGTACAAGAAATTTACTTATGAAGAAAGCCAATATCATTACAAATTGTTGCAATTCCTAAATTTTCATTATTTAATGTATTATATTTTATATTATATTGTATGCATGAATGTCCATGGAAAAATATGTTTCTTGTAAAAATAATCTAAGATTTATTAAAGAATATGATAGGGACTTTTAAATAATTCTAAAAGTAAAGAAATAATATGATCAGATTTAAGTAAATATATTCCTAGAATAAGGTATAAACGTTTATCGCCATAAGAAAAATACGTAAGTACTAAAAATAATATAATATAATAATATAATAATATAATAATTGTATTGTAAGTAATACAACAAACAAATGTTTTACCGAAGTTGTATATTTATAACAAAAACGTAAAATACAAATTTACTTTAAAAATTATAAATGCAACAGAAATATTTTTAAGCATGTGATGCGATAGATAATAATTGTATTGTAAGTAATACGACAAACAAATGTTTTTCATTAAATATTAATAATAATTGTAACTGAAATACAGCAGGTGTAGTGTATCTAATTCAGTGTATACGTGGACTAATTGTATTGTATGTAATACGACAAACAAATGTTTTTTCTTTTAAATAGTTGATAATGATCCATTATTGATAAAGAATTATTGGAACTGGATCAAATAAAAAGGATTTATTTCCGCTTTTCTTTGATCCAGCTCCAAAAATTCTTTATCAAATGTTTTTCATTCAATATTAATAATAATGCAGCGATTTATTTCACATTTCGCTTTTCGGCTGGGCAAAATTAAAAATACAATAAATTAAATCAATTACTTGAAATCAGAAATCCGGCGTCTGAACATTTAGCGTACGTTGTTATAGATGGATTCTGAAGTTTGAAATTGGGCCATGAATGCAACGGTGCGCAAGAAAAAAAAGTTAAGCATCAATCAAAGTTAGGCGATTTCCTAGTCCTCCTTTGTCGACTTGTTCTAAAGACCACGAAGATAATACGGGGCATGCGAAAGCATCCAAAAGAGCTGAACACTCTTTTGAGCAAAATCGACAGCGACAGTGAGTCGAGCGAGAGTGAAAAGGGAGTCGAATTGAACAAAATTTGGCGTGGTAGCCGTCTAAAGATAAACGCCAAACCAGCGGACGCTTTTGGTATCTTGGATTTCTCCAAGCTGATTGAGTATAAACAGGCGTCAAAAAGATATCTGGATCTAGGCTAAGTATTTTGTTATCGAATAGCCGTCGGGCTTCCAAATACGCTGTGGTTTCACCAAGGCGAAATCGATTGCAAAGTTTGACCGAGAGTGGTATCGATCTACTAAGCACCGCAACAGCTGTAGAAGAACACTTCGATGATACTCCTAATATCCTTTTTAGGTAGCGCCAAAAACATTTATCAATGACCTGAAAATCTCCTAAGGTCAAATCCGACCAAAAGCATCGAATCACGTAACCCAGAATAGAAAGCAACATCACATCAAAGTATTTGATCGCACCTTCGAAGGACATAAGACCTAGCTTCGATGCCGTATAAGCTGACGTTATAACTTTCGCCGATTGGCGCAATAAGTGGCTTCTGAAAGACCATTGAGATGAGAGCTCAAAGCCTAGATATCGATACGAATTAACAAATTCTATCGATGTTGCATTCAGAAAGAGCACATCATCACGACAGCGAGGCCCACCTCGCCGAAATTTTATAATTTTCGTTTTGGAAGTGTTGATCACTATTTTATTTGTCAGACAAAACTCAACGAGAGCTGTAATGGCTGATTGTGCTGATCATCTATCCAACGTTACTAAGGCAAGATCGTCAGCATATAAAATTGGCACTACATTGGATGAGGCGAAACTAACGTGATCTGAGAGATCCATCAAGAAGAAGGAAAATAACAGCGGGCTGAGAGGATCTCCTTGCTGGACTCCACGACTAGCAGTCAAATGACCAGAATAATTAACTCCGTCGTAAATGCGCATCGAACTAGGACGCCATATTCTTTCGAGAAGAAATAGAAAGTCTCCATGAACATTTACTCTCTCATGAAGCTTGGTTAATACAAAGTTCTATCAATCGAGTGGAACGCTTTCGCAAAATCAACAAAAATACTATACAAAGATGAATGCTTATTAAAAGTGTCGAGAACAAGTGACTGAAGAACTGAGAGTGCACTCATAGTAGAATTATTTATACGAAATCCATGTTGCTCTGGAGGAAGAAGAAAACTACGAAATCTCGACAAACGTACGGCCATCAAATTAGATAGAACCTTATACAAATGATTTAGTAGAGCTATCCCTCTATAAGAATCTCGAAACGAGGGATCTCCCGAACCTTTGAACAACACTTTGATAATGCTGTCACGCCAGCCATTTGGTATAGGACAACCCCTAAGAATCGCGTTATAAAAGAATATCCAGTAGTCAGCGACCAATTCGAAAGTCTGATTAATATGTTCAACGCACAGTTGATCAATCCCAGCAGCCTTTCTAGTAGCCATATTAGAGAGACAGCTCTTATTTTCAGCTAGACTAAAGGGAGAATTGAGCGGATCATGGTCCGTGATAGGACAATAGAGATTGCATTCTATAGGATCGAAGGAATTAGAATTAGACGAGGCCAAAATTTCAGCGAAATGCTTGCGCCAATCTTCTAAAGGAAACTTAGAGGCAAGTTTACAAGTTTTGGGGCGTGCTAGCCATGGAGCGACCTCAGCTCTTAGAAGCATTATCTGCTCTTCTCGTCTAAGCACATTCAGCCTGAATGGTCTAGTACTCTTGTTATAAAATCTACGCAGAGTCACAAAATCCGTCCCGGACAATGAAAATTTGTTAGTCTTGTAGAATAAGAGTAGCATCCTCTGCAAAAATTTTAAATGGTTTGGTAGTTGATACGATCGGCTTCCATTATGTCGGATATTATTACACGCGCGTAACAGTGTTTGGTGAAGCATATTGTAACTGGCCGCTGGATCACCACACAACAAGAGTCGCTTAGATTCATTCAAATAACTAAAGTTAATGGCGTCGACAACGATCCGCCTACTCTTGGGTTGGACGGGACAAAAATCACTTAGTGAAGTTGAGAATTCTTCAATGACACAAATTACCGGTTTATGTTTTCGTCGTAAAGCCCATGCTACATCGAAATCTAAGCATGTATCATGAATACCAACGTTCGAGAATATTAAATCTAGACAGCTCCTAGTTTCACCCATTTCATAAGTCCAACCCTCGATAGGAACGTGAAGAGTTAGATTGTGCGAAAAGAAGAATTCCTTTAGTAAATTAAGCTTCAGAGAGGATCTAGAAGAGGTAGCGTTGAAGTCACCGGCTACAACTATGGGTTTATTACGAGATGAGTTTAAGAGAATCTCAGACAACTCATTAATAATATCAGAAGCGTCTAACGACGGCTTGAAGTAGCAGGCGATAATGACAATGCTCGGAGTGTCCAAATAAACTGAATTCTCGAATGTTTTGTAAGACCACTCACTAAAAGAACCATTGATTGCCAAAATAACACCTCCACTAGGTCGACCGCGATCACCAAGAGTGGCCAGAATTTCAAAGCAATAAAATGAGTTTAATTTTACCGGCGATGTTGTGAAAGTCTCCAATAGAACTGCAATATCAAAGGAGGTCAAATAACTAGCAAATCCTTCATTCATAAGAGTTTCAAGACCTTCCACGTTAAATAATAAAAGACGACGAAGGCAAGAATCTGACGCTGCACGAAGAAAAGTTTGTGATTGTCATATGGGGGATAACTGTGACTGCCCTATCCCATTTTCACCAGTGGAGGATTCCAAATGTGTTCCTAAGCGTACCACTTTATTGTTACGGATCACAAAGCGAACTGACGGATTGTTTTCCCTCGCCGCCTTAAGTTGATCGAGAAGGATATTACGCGCATCACGTTCCGCTGGGGAGAGGTCAGCACTGACGTATACATTTTGGAAGAGCTCAGAGTCTTTTAAGCATGTTCCTCGCTTCAGAATTAATGTACTAACCGCTTCGTTAGTTGTGAGTAAAAGCCAGGGTGGTGAATCACTCTTCTGAGCCCGAAAGCGGTGCACCCTAATCGAAATATGTTTGTCCAGATGAATGTCCAACGATGCAAGCAACGTCTGAACATTCTCCCCCTCATTAAAAGTAATCGGTAGACCTCGAATAATAACGTTACGAGCTCTACGAGCCTGTCGATCAACTTTTTGAATAACCTCGAGAGGAGGAGCATCCTTCGACAATCTATTGGCAGCTAGAACAGTTCGTGTGACCATACGTTGTACTACGTTGGAAAACGACAGAGGCTTGCCAACCAAGTATCCGCATGACTTAGTACTGCGCTAACCCCTTTAGTCGATGGTCCCTCCGAAATGGCAAATAACTCTTTTATCTCGTGTTCAAGTGTTTCTATGCGTCTTGTGTTGTTCTGAGCTACGTCGATCAAATTCGAAACCTTCTTGGCAGCGCACTGGCCGCATAAGAAGTCACGAAGAAAGAACTCTCTGGATACATTTCTTGGAGCTTTAACGGAAAAACGTAACAAACAACCCTCCGAAGAACATTCCATGAACAACGTGATGTAAATCTCGGTATCAAGATGTAAACTGGGAACAACCTGGGAAGCAAGAGATATAACTCTGCCCGAAAGACTTTCACTGGGAGCTGCGGAGTCTACTGTATATAAGCATGGGGAACTCACAAGGCGATTAACACAACGTTGTGCCGGAAAGCAATCACGACAAGCTCTACCCGCCTTGACACACACAATTCTTGCACACCGCATGCGGCCCATTGCATGAACAACATCGATCTGGAACTGTCATTGTTGCTCCAAATTTGTGCAAGTAATCGCTCGTTGTCCACAGAAGTTCGATGTAGTGAACAGTCGACGATTGTCGATATTAAAACGCAGTTTGATTGTATAAGTTCGTTGTAGTGAAACGAAGTTCGTTGCAGAAGTGCGGCGTAGAAGTTCGTTGTTAGAAGTTCGTTTATTCTCGAAGTGCGGCGTAGAAGTTCGTTGTTAGAAGTTCGTTTATTCTCGAAGTGGGCGTAGAAGTTCGTTGTTAGAAGTTCGTTTATTTAGAAGTTCGTTTATTTAGAAGTTCGTTTATTTAGAAGTTCGTTTATTTAGAAGTTCGTTTATTTAGAAGTTCGTTTATTTAGAAGTTCGTTTATTTAGAAGTTCGTTTATTTAGAAGTTCGTTTATTTAGAAGTTCGTTTATTTAGAAGTTCGTTTATTTAGAAGTTCGTTGTTAGAAGTTCGTTTATTTAGTTCGTTGTTAGAAGTTCGTTTACAACGAATGTATTTACTTTAGATATAGCTGAAAGCTGGACGATTGTATGTTATTTATCTCAAATCTATTTACTTTAGATCTCAAACTTTTTTAAGGTTTAATATTAATAATAATGGTAACTGCAATACCGCAGGTGTAGTGTATCTTATACAATGTACATGTGGATTGCAATATATAGGAAAAACATATCAAATGTTAAAAACTAGGTTTAGGCAACACATATAATATACAGCATAATAGTCAAACTATATTTCATAAACATATGAGATTAATAAGACATGATATTAAAAACTGTAAATTATTTATTTTAGAACATATTATCGAAGAAAACATTTCAATATTAAATCAAAAACTATTAGAAAAAGAAGATTTTTGGATTAAAACGCTTAATTCCATGTACCCATTAGGATTGAATGACGTGGTACAAGGAATTGGCAGAAGTAGTATAATACATAATAAACAACTATATTATAATAATCCAGTTAAACGCAAACCAAGAAGTCATAATGATAAAATGAATTTATTGATATTTCATAATTAATTTGTATAGTTTTGATTCATAATGCATTGTCATTATCATAGACCACTTCATTATTTATATTACTTGAGAAGCCAGATAAACTAAAACAAACTTGATCTATTTGCATATCAGCTTCAAATTCTTGCGGTGGGCTAGATGTAGCTGATCGGCGGACTGGCTATTGCCCATATTGAGTTACAGCAATAAATATTTAATGGATACATATTTTTAAACTAGGTTACTATAAAAATAAAATCAAACAGAAAATAAGTCAATATTAAATAAAAAAAGTATTAGAAAGATAAAGCTTTTAGACTAAAACGCTTAATTCCATGTACCCATTAGGATTAAATGACGTGATATAAGGAATCGGCAGAAGTAGTATAGTACATAATAAACAACTATATTATAATAATCCGGTTAAACGCAAACCAAAAAATCATTGTAATAAAAGGAATAAGACAAGTAGACTAAAAATTAAAATGTACCTATATTATATTGGAATCCAAAATTACATCAAAATCCAATAAAACCTAGGTTCAAATGTAGTGCTTTTAAATGTACATTAAAACCACTTTCTGTTTATATGAATAAAATACTTAAAGTAATTAAATCACACTTGAAATATATTGTAGGGTAATCGAAATTAATACTGATATAAAATACCATATATAAAATACTATATAATGATAAACAATATTTCAGTATTAATTCCACAAAATAATTTTTAGAACAGACAAAAGGAATAAATGCTCAAAATATAAAATTAAAGGATAACTAAATTAAAATATTCAAAATTAAAGGATAACGATATAATATTAAAACAACTTTAAGAGATAATAAGCTAAAAGATTTTCATGTAAATATTAGAATTATTTTAAAAAAGTCACTTTTAAATCATCAAAGATTAATTAACGACTATGATATATTAAGTTGTATATTAGACAGTTATTGTAATAACTGTCTAATATAATATAATAATTATTTACAGAGAGACTTTTAAAAAGTAACGAAATAATGAGATCAGATTTAAGTTAATATAGAATAAGGTATAAACTGTTACCGCCATTGTGACTTAAATAATACTAAAAGTAAAGAAATAATAAGATCAGATTTAAGTAACTATATTCCTAAAATAAGGTATAAACTCCTACCACCATTAGCACGAAAAATTTGTAATTATAATAAAGAATTAAAATCAATATGTAACGATAATATTAGAAACATAATGGAAACAGAATGTAATTGAAAAAGTCTTAGTTTTGATAAAATAAATGAACATATATGCACTCATAATCTAGAATTAATAAATGTATTTAGAACTTACTAAATTAAAGCATATTGATAAAGCTAGTAATAACTTTGTCTTCGTATGGACAAAGCTTTATTATGATATACTAATGAAAGAGGTTAATTATAATGATTTAAATATAAACACAAGATATGAATGTAGTGATTTAAATTTAGAAACAATTATTACAAGTCATTGTTCTATAATGGATAAAAAGGGTATAAAGGTTAAATCAGATAATAAAACTATTGGAATCCAAAATTACATAAAAACAAAATAAAAAAGTTTAAAATCTTTTTATTGTACATTAAAACCTCTTTCTATTTTAATAAAATACTTAAAGTAATTTAAACATATTTTAAAAAATATTGTAAAATAATCGAAATAAATACTTAATAAAACACTTTTCAGTATTAATTCAACAAAAGAATTAAAAAAAACAAAAGATATAAACTTTCAAATAAAAATACTTATTATTTTAATCCGCTTTATCCAAATCTAGATTTAGCAGATATTATACAAGCGCTAGAAAAATGAATTAACCTTATATTAGGACATGCAACACTTGCCCGCTAAACGATAACCCATGGATGCAACTCCTCGGATTCGCGAAATCAGTCTTGCGCGTGCCACTAACGAACAGGGGTAACTGTACTGTGTCGCTAGGGTCGACGTTAAAGTCAGCATGCGTGTCGTACGGTCAAGGGGCAATCACAACAATCAGTACACCAAGAACTAAAACTGTATATCGCCAGGATAATCAAATTTGAAACAAGGTTTCTGAAAAGTTGGAGGATGGTGATATTCGTGGGGAGGTACGACTGCTTGCCGATAACAACCAGCTGTTGAGTGCGGACGAGCAGACTATCGAGCTTTTGCGTCGCAAACATCCAGAACGGCGGTTACTTTATAATGCAAGCTGCGCACGTCCACGGTCTAATCTCGATTTAGGTCCACTTATTTCGGGTCTTTATGTCTTGTCGGCTCTCCAGTCATTTCCACCGTCTTTTGCTGGGGGGGGGCTGATGGCCTGAGTCCTTCTCATCTACGTGACCTAGTTAGTCGTTCGAGTGGTGTCGCAGGAGACATACTACTGAAATCTATTTGTGAGCTAACAAGTAACATCCTTGCGGGGATGATTATTTCGGGTCCTTCTGTCTTGTCGGCTCTCCAGTCATTTCCACCGTCTTCTGCTGGGGGCGCTGATGGCCTGAGTCCTTCTCATCTACGTGACCTAGTTAGTCGTTCGAGTAATGTCGCAGAAGACATACTACTGAAATCTATTTGTGAGCTAACAAGTAACATCCTTGCAGGTAAAGTGGCAACCTCGATCAGGCCTATATTATGCGGAGCCAAGCTTCTGGCTTTCGCAAAAGGGGACGGTGGAGTCAGACCTATAGCTGTTGGGTGTACCTGCCGCCGGCTAGCTGCTAAGGTGGCTTGCAGATTTGCTACCGAGAGAGTGGTTGACATGCTTCTTTCAAATCAACTTGGCGTCAGTGTGCCTGGGGGTGTCGAGTCTGCAATTCACGCAGCAAGATGTTTTGCTGAAAACCGGTTTGGTAGGCAATTTAGCGATGGTAAAGTTAGACTTCGAAAATGCCTTTAACTCAATCAGCAGGGGCGCAGTCCTTCAGGTTGTGAAGAAGGAAATCCTGGGGATCCTGGACTTAGTGGAAATGTGCTACGATTACCCAAGCACACTTCTCTTCGAGGACAATGTGATTGATTCAGAAGAGGAAGTACAACAAGGGGATCCTCTCGTCCTCTCCTGTTCTCAATTATCATCAACAGTCTGACCCACAGCCTTTTGTCACCATTAGCTGTTTGGTATCTGGATGACAGCTGCATAGAGGGAGAAGTTTCCACTCTAATGAATGATATCGAACACATTCGAACTCAAGGAGCAAAAATTGGATTGTTCTTACGGCCAGACAATGCCAATTGATTTCTAAAAGCGGTACCTATATTCAACCTCTACTTGATATAATGCCAAACTTAAAAGTCTGATGTGTCATCTGCGGACTTGCTAGACGCTCCGCTTTGCGCCGGATTTCACCTCGATATGTTCTTGGAATCGGCTATCGCTCAACTTCAGCAGGTAGACCGAAAGCTCTCAAAACTTGCGAAGCACGACGCCTTCCTTATACTTCGACATTGTTTTACGCTGCCAAAGATCAACTTCCTTTTACGCTGCACACCGTGAATTATTTGAATTTTATTTTGCATTATTTTAAATTTGTATATAATATAAAATACGTAGACTCAGTTAGCTGGCCTGATGTTTATTCTTAATAAATCTAATATTGATGATAAAAAGTATGTATCTAGAAATGAGAATGTATTACTATTAATTAAAACTATTGTTTATTCATATCGTAAAGATGACATATTTAAATTTACTGAAAACTAGTTTTCAATGAGCATTCGAGTATACCACACCATATTAAATATATTACACTAAATATTGAAATTTTAAAAATTGCTTGTGTAATTATATTGGTTTTTTAATAATTGCAACAATTTGATAGGTACATATTTTAAACTAAGTGTGTTATAAAATTAAATCACACTGAAAATCGTTAAGTTTATAAATCTACAATATATTATTGACAAATATAAATTCGTAGGCGGAAATTTGTATAGCTGGATAATAAATAAACTTTGTATTAGAATAAGATATTTGATAATCACATTTCATTACAGAAAATAAATAATTAGCATGCATTTGGCCTCGGTGATATGTTGGGTCGAGTCAAATGCGCATAATTATGATAACATAGTATTTCTTTCTGATGACTACTATTTATTTTTCGGATACATCGTATTTTACTCAGTAGTTATTTCATAGAAATTTATTTTTATTTCTGATTTTAATTTTATATTTTTAATTTAACTAAATAAAATTAAATAAAATTCTATATAATTATTGATTTTTTATATATTACTAATTATCATTATTTCTAATTTATTTATGGTATAAAATACGAAACCTCTGATTGTTGATCTGAATTATTTTAATTAATTTGAAACTGGTTTGTAACCATGACAATCTGACTTTCATTATAAATACAGGCTCAATGATCTGTGTTCAAAATGATTTTTACATTTGATATGTTCATGTCTTTAATAGTTTGCTATACGAGCCTTATTGCTCTATGTGCTATTGTATATTATCAGCTGAGAGATAGAAGCAAGGATACTAAACAAGGAAAAAATGAGGTTGTTGAACGTAGCAATAAGCAGACAATGACACCTTTTAGCTACAGAGAAGAATACATAAGTAATAAAGATGATTTGTTTGGATTTGATAAACCAATGTCTGACACAAATTTGTTAACAAATGTCACAGGAAGTAAGATTAGCATTCAAAATAATCGAGATCAATCTTGGCTAAACCAGATAAGAGAACGCCTTCTCGATTTAGATTACAGCGTTCTTGACCTGGTGAAGCCAGGGGAAGATATTAGCATTTTTAGAAATAAAAAGGTTCTTAGATGGCGTCGATTTAAACGAACGAGTTCACGAATTTATATCTTAATTTGTTGTAAAAATAAGAAAAATATATATTTACAATAATAATATTCTTAAACAAAATATATATTGCTTTTAAACAATATATGCTTTCAAATAATAGTCAATCAAATTGTTAACAGCAATGAATTATCTGAAAATATTATTATTGTTTATATATATTTTTCTTATTTTTACAACAAATTAACATATTAAAAATTCGTGAACTCGTTAGTTTAAATCGACGCCATCTAAGAACTTTTTTATTTCTAAAAATGCTAATATCTTCCCCTGGCTTCACCAGGTCAAGAACGCTGTAATCTAAATCGAGAAGGCGCTCTCTTATCTGGTTTAGCCAAGATTGATCTCGATTATTTTGAATGCTAATCTTACTTCTTTTGACATTTGTTAACAAATTTGTGTCAGACATTGGTTTATCAAATCCAAACAAATCATCTTTATTACTCATGCCTTCTTCTGTGTAGCTAAAAGGTTTCATTGTCTGCTTATTGCTACGTTCAACAACCTCATTTTTTCCTTGTTTAATTTCCTTGCTTCTATCTCTCAGCTGATAATATACAATAGCACATAGAGCAATAAGGCTCGTATAGCAAACTATTAAAGACATGAACATATCAAATGTAAAAATCATTTTGAACACAGATCATTGAGCCTGTATTTATAATGAAAGTCAGATTGTCATGGTTACAAACCAGTTTCAAATTAATTAAAATAATTCAGATCAACAATCAGAGGTTTCGTATTTTATACCATAAATAAATTATAAATAATGACAATTAGTAATATATAAAAAATCAATAATTATATTAGATTTTATTTAATTTTATTTAGATAAATTAAAAATATAAAATTAAAATCAGAAATAAAAATAAATTTCTATGAAATAACTACTGAGTAAAATACGATGTATCCGAAAAATAAATAGTAGTCATCAGAAAGAAATACTATGTTATCATAATTATGCGCATTTGACTCGACCCAACATATCACCGAGGCCAAATGCATGCTAATTATTTATTTTCTGTAATGAAATGTGATTATCAAATATCTTATTCTAATACAAAGTTTATTTATTATCCAGCTATACAAATTTCCGCCTACGAATTTATATTTGTCAATAATATATTGTAGATTTATAAACTTAACGATTTTCAGTGTGATTTAATTTTATAACACACTTAGTTTAAAATATGTACCTATCAAATTGTTGCAATTATTAAAAAACCAATATAATTACACAAGCAATTTTTAAAATTTCAATATTTAGTTTAAGATATTTAATATGTTATGGTATGCTTGAATGCTTAATGAAAACTATTTTTCTTGAAACAAACATAAAAATAGCGGAATTAAATAATATTGAAAGTAAGGGAATAATATGATCATATTTAAGTAAATATAATTCTTGAACGTTCATCGCCATAAGGAAGAAATTGAGATTTTAATAAATAATTGAAATCGATATGTAATGATGATATTAGAAACATTCTAGAAACAGAATAAAATTGAAAGAATTTTAATTGTGATTAAATAAATAAACATATATGCACCCATAATCTAGAATTAATTGTAAATTGTGAATTAAAGAAAATGTTATCAAAAGGGTATAAAAGTAGGGACTGAAAATAAATGGAAACAAATAAAATGTGTTCCAATGAAAGGTAATAGTATCCTAATTATAGCTGACTTATTTTTAAGATGTAAAAAATATGAATTTTTTCATAACTCTGTAAAATATAAATAAAGATTATAGCTTTCTAGTTCATAGCTTTCTATCGCAGCATTTATTCGATTAGACGAGTCGTTGTTAGAAAGAGGTGCCGAAGTTAATACGGTATTGGAATCGGAGACTGTTGTGCTATTACTGTCAACAATGATAGATTCATTCCCGGTAACATAAGTGGAGATCGCCTTGTTCTTAGAGCAAACTCGAAAATGAATTGACAATCCACTTGCAGACTTGTGAGTGTACTTACAAATCGGACACATAAAATATACGTTCATGCAGGAGTGGACCGATTCAAGATGGAGTAACAGTTCTTTGTTCCTTGATCTCCCCGAGAAAATAGCATGACACACTGGACAGGTTAAACATTCGTTAGACTGACTGTATTGTATGTATTTGACAATAGCTTCGTTGCTCGAAATTTCTTGTTCTGTATGTATAATTTGTGAAAATGTGCTCACAGGGAACACATTAGACGTGCTGGATATTAAACCGCCACTGCTAACGTAATTATTGATTTGCGTTTCGGAATCTAAGGGGTCTACAGAACTGACCTTAGACACGTCATAATTCAGCATTTCAAAATTCGCTGCACGGTTATGTCCCTCACCAATTTCCATACCATAACCGACGGTGTGAGAAGTAGAACGGTCAGGGTTGGTAATATATTTGTCTTCCATTCATATTTTGGTTGGTCAGTATTAGTCTGGGTGCTGTCAATTTAATGACTGTGTCCAGCCTGTTCGCCATGGTAAAACCTTCGCGACATAGCCTAGACACAACACCTCACAAGCTTTCTCGCCACGTCAAGGCTCTGACCTCGAGAAAGCTTCGATAGATTGATGATTGTGCATTTAACTCAAATAATTTTTACCCATTAAGTGAACAAATTTATCTAGAAATAAGAATGTAATTAATTAAAACTATTATTTATTTATATCGTAAAGATGACATATATTAGCTATATGTAAATAAATGTTATCTATAAATTTATTAATGAAGTATATGTTAAATGTATATTTTTTCTTGTTATTATTAACATTTATTGTACGATTATAGTATTTTGTATTACAATAACTGTCTATTATACAACTTAGCATATCATAATCGTTATTTAATTTTTGATTTATTGAACAAATGTTGTTTTTAGAAAAACTTCTTATATTTACATACAAATCTTTCAGCTTATTATCTCTTAAAAGTTGTTTTAATATTTCTAATTGTTTATTTATATACATATCTTTTTAATATTTTTAACTCTATTTTTCCTATTCCTTTTATTGCCATGACTTCTTAGCTTGTATATTTTCCCTGCTGCATTTATGTGGATCGTATCATACGAGCGATATAATTATCTTCAGTTTCTAGCATACTACTATTAAAAAATCCACTTCAGTTAATTGATAAGAACAATATTCAAAATGCCTGATGAATTGTCATATATCCTTACTGCCGAACGTGCTCCTTGATTATTAAATGTAATTGGCGTTTAGTCTAAACAACGTAAGTAGCTTCACAATCTTTACATTTTATGACTTCATACATAACTTCATAAGTTATGTTCTTTTAGATCTGCGTTACAATAAAATTATTATTTATTTATATCGTAAAGATGACAAACTAGTTTTCGATGAGCATTCGAGTATACCACACCATATTAAATATATTAAACTAAATATTGAAATTTTAAAAATTGCTTATGTAATTATATTGGTTTTTTAATAATTGCAACAATTTGATAGATACATATTTTAAACTAAGTGTGTTATAAAATTAAATCACTCAGAACCTCGTAAAGTATATAATCTACAATATATTATTAACAAATGTAAATTCGTAGACGGAAATTTGTATAGCTGGATAATAAATAAACTTTGTATTAGAATAAGATATTTGATAATCACATTTCATTACAGGAAATACATAATTAGCACGTATTTGGCCCCGGTGATATGTTGGGTCGAGTCAAATGCGCATAATTATGATAACATAGTATTTCTTTCTGATGACTACTATTTATTTTTCGGATACATCGTATTTTACTCAGTAGTTATTTCATAGAAATTTATTTTTATTTCTGATTTTAATTTTATATTTTTAATTTAACTAAATAAAATTAAATAAAATTCTATATAATTATTGATTTTTAATATATTACTAATTATCATTATTTCTAATTTATTTATGGTATAAAATACGAAACCTCTGATTGTTGATCTGAATTATTTTAATTAATTTGAAACTGGTTTGTAACCATGACAATCTAACTTTCATTATAAATACAGGCTCAATGATCTGTGTTCAAAATGATTTTTACATTTGATATGTTCATGTCTTTAATAGTTTGCTATACGAGCCTTATTGCTCTATGTGCTATTGTATATTATCAGCTGAGAGATAGAAGCAAGGAAATTAAACAAGGAAAAAATGAGGTTGTTGAACGTAGCAATAAGCAGACAATGACACCTTTTAGCTACACAGAAGAATGCATAAGTAATAAAGATGATTTGTTTGGATTTGATAAACCAATGTCTGACACAAATTTGTTAACAAATGTCACAGGAAGTAAGATTAGCATTCAAAATAATCGAGATCAATCTTGGCTAAACCAGATAAGAGAACGCCTTCTCGATTTAGATTACAGCGTTCTTGACCTGGTGAAGCCAGGGGAAGATATTAGCATTTTTAGAAATAAAAAAGTTCTTAGATGGCGTCGATTTAAACTAACGAGTTCACGAATTTTTAATATGTTAATTTGTTGTAAAAATAAGAAAAATATATATAAACAATAATAATATTTCAGATAATTCATTGCTTTTAACAATTTTCAAATAACAGTCAATCAAAATTGTTTCGTATGTCGTGGAATTAATAAAAGTTCATTTTAATTATCTCGATGTTTGAATAAGAACATAGTGTGTTGCGTAGATGCACCGTAAGAAATAGATCGATGTGGACTCGACCGAACCATTACTAAATTTCAGCCGCAATTGCGATATAAGGCAGTCAGAATTTTCTCTTGATTTTAGCATTGTTGAGGGCTCCTGTATGCATATGACAGTGAATTTGGTAAGTAAATGCAAACATCACAGTATGTGCAGTCATTCTCTTTTTCAGAAAGGCCATAACTACTCCCGTTTAACTTTGCTTGATGATCAGTTGTTTTAGTGTTTCGGTCAGAAGTCATGCTTTCGGTCAATCAGGCAGAGCGGGTTGTAGTTGTACTTTAGAGCAAATCAGTGATAGCATATCGAAAACTGAATGACTAATACCTATAAATTTTCCATCGGACCGCCCAATGAGATCAGAAAAGTATGTGAATTGTTGTTGCTGCTTCTTTACACCCGTATTTTTGTCTGTATTTGTAATTTGCGGTCTAACCATATATGAATGGTATTGAATCAATAAGACTCTGTATTTGTGGGGCATTAAACAATGCTGGTGCAATTTTAGATGATGAGTGTGTGAGTATATGTTTCCATTGTTCATGTATGCAATCAATCAGTTTTCCTTCACTTTGCATTGATCTGTTTTATCTGGTTATCAATGTTGGTTTGCTCGACATACAATTTTATTAGATCAATCGCATATAAGATTAGACGTTACAAAAACAGAGAAACCACAAAAATTTAAATTTGCCGAATCTATGTGAATTTGATATAGCTAATACTTTATGTTTTGTTAATTGTGCGCAGCCGTGCACCGAGGGTTCGCCCAATAGTTTCCGGAGTCGGCTGGAGATTCTTATATAGGCAACTACTTTCTTTGACGATTTCTATATATTATTAATTGTTTTGGCTTTTGTTGAATATCATTTTATAAAGATAAAAAATAAAAATATTAAATTATTAAAATTAAATATATAAATATAAATATTTAAACTTATTAGATTTAATTAGTTTAAATAAAATTATAAAAATATATATAATGTCAAATGTCATTGCAATAACATTAAATACATTTTTGAAACGTATTGGAATATTTTACATTGTTAGTATAAAAAGCGTTTTTAGCTATGTGTTTTTATCTATTAGATCAACAAATCCTGTGCCAAGCCGAGCCGGTTGTCCTACGAATATGCAGGATGATGGACTTTGCATAAAATCAGAGTCACCTGAACATACAAGAGCGAAGGTTACAACCAAAATCATAATTATAATAAGCGAACCTCGTAAAACAGATTCTTTAATAACACCAAACGCAGTTTCAAATGACATTTTTTGAAGGGAAGATGGGTTGGCAACCATATTTAGTCTATTGAAACCAGAATACTTTCCTTGATAAGTCATGTAATCGGCTAACAAGCTGAGGTGTCTGTAATCTACGTTGATACCATAAGCCGAAAATACTGCAACAATTTCCTTAAAATTAATTGATTACTTAATTATAATTATTAAATGAAATTGATAAATTAATTTTTTGAATTACTAAATGATTACATTAATCATTTATTTTATTACATTTAATAATCATACGAATTGACTACGAACCATCTTCGAAAAGGTTCGCAGTCAATATTTAATAGTAATCTAAAAATAAAAATATTGAACGATTAATTAATCATGTTATTGTTTTAACACTAATATAATTGATATTATCATGATTTTGTTTTTCGTTACAAAACAACATTGATGTATTTGCGATAAATGTATTTAGTAAAGTCAAATCTGATCGAAATTGAACCAAGATGTATGCACTCATTGCACAGATACTTGAAAAAAGATAAATCATGGAATTTGAGTAATTGTAAAATTATTTTCATTTAATTTTATTATAATTATTTATTTTTTTATTTTATTATTTTCATTTTTCTTAATAGCGATATTTAAAAGATAAAATACCTGTATAAGAATATAAACTTTATTATATTTATTAAATTAAATATTAAAATATTAGTATTAACATTAATATTAATAATAACATTTGAATATTAATTACTCTATAATTATTTGATTATAAGATAATTATCTGCATTTTATATCGACTTTATTTATTGGCCTAATTATTTGGACTTTATTTGTTGACCTAATTATATCGGATTGTCTGCTGCCATAGATATAGTAATAATAATGCCATAGTAATACGAAATATAAATAAATTGAATTTATTGGATATTGTATATAATTAGAGTTATCTATTATATATTTGTTTATCAGATATTATATTTGAATTAAATTAATTTCATTTTTATACTCCAGCTAGAATTTAAATATATTTAAAATATAAAAGTAATTCAGACAATCAATATTATAAACGACCATACCCATATCAACTCTTTAATATTGCTTATTGAATATTTTTTTAAATAATATCAATGTACTAATGTATTAATGCCGTCTTCTAATAGATATTAATAATATTAATAATAATGAATGTAATAAAAATATTATATGATACATTAATAATATTATGTAATTATAATATATATTTTAATATTAATAATATTATATTTAATAATCAAAATTAATTATAAATAAATAATTAATACAGTAATGAATACAGTAATACGAAATATAAATAAATTGAATTTATTGGATATTGTATATAATTATAGTTATATTATATATATCAGAAATTATATTTGAATAAAATTTATATATTTTATTCAAATATAATAAATTTGAATAAATTTATTAAAAATTTATAAATTTATTCATTTTTATATTCCAGCTAGCATTTAAAATATAAAATTAACAAAGACAATCGATATTATAAACGTCCTTACTGATACAAACTCTTTCATATTGCTTATTGAATATTAAAAAAATATCAATGTACTAATGTATTAATGCCGTCTTCTAATAAATATTAATCATATTAATAATAAATGAAATAAAAATATTATATAATATATTAATAATAATATGTAATAATATAATATAACATATGTAATATTATATATTTTTATCAGATATTATATTTGAATATAATTAATATCATTTTTATATTCCAGCTAGCATTTACAATATTTAAAATATAAAATTTAAAATGACATTATATATTTTAAGATAATTTAAGATTCAAAAAGTAATTTTGAATTCGCTATTTTCTAACATATTTGTGTATGAAATTGATTTATCATATCTAAACTGATTGATTTATCATATCTAAAATTGATTTATCATATCGATATTTATCATATCGTCATCTTATTTTATGTCTATGCATTCTTCGTTGTAGCTATAATTAGTGATTCTCTTTTTATTGCAATGCTTAACACGCTCAATTCTTCCTTGTTTCTAGCTCTCAACTGATTCCAACTGATTTTTAGATAAATTAAAAATATAAAATTAAAATTATAAATAAAATCAACTTTTATGAATTAACTACCGAGTAATATACGATGTATGTGAAAAGATACATCGTATCCGAAATCGATGTATCTGAAAGAATACGGAAATACGAAATATAAATAAATTGAATTTATTACATATTGTATTTAATTAGAGTTATACATATTTTTGTCAAATAATTTATTTGAAATACGTTTATATCATTTTTATACTCCAGCTAGAATTTACAATATATAAAATTTAAAATTTAAAATAAGTTATCATATTCTAAAATTATTCAAGATTCAGAAAGGAATTCTAGATGCTATCTAAAACATTTGCAAAGATGAGAAAGCTTAAAATTTATTAAAATATTATATAATCAAATATTGTTTTAATAGATTATTCAATTAGCAAATCGTCAAATGAAAATTAAACTACATTATATTAATAATAAAGATATTAAAATGGTAAATTTTTTAATTTGGTTTAAGTGCTTATTTGTTATAACTAAATACAGACAATCAGTATTATAAACGTCATTACCGATACAAATTCTTTTATATTGCTTATTAAATATTTTTAAAAATAATATATTAATATATTAATTATATATTAATAATATAAATATTGTAAATATTATATATAATATGCATATTATATATAATTGGACTGCTAGGAGCCCGTCGATATTTAGTGCATTTAATAGTATGAACGAAATCCTTTTTTTAATACATCCATATTTAATACGATATCCGTATTTAATTTATAAACGCAAATCCATATAGAGAACTGTAAAAATCCTTGTTAATTAAAATTCATACTTTTATTAGTGTTCGTCCGGCAGCTTCAATTCCAAACACCTTGGCCATTTCGTGTATGCTATTACATGTTAATCTGTTTAAATCAAAGACTTTTGGGTAATTCATTAACTCCTGAAAAATCATCAATGTAATGTAACTTATAAATTGATATTTTTAATAACTTCAAAAATCTCTTAATAAATACTATTTTCACATGAGTAGAATTAAATAGTACAATTCAACAACTAGAATAAAGCTATAATTTAAAGCTTTAACAATTTTGTGTGATAAAATATTATTTTTATATATTTTTGCATATAAAAATATTAAATACATTTGTATCGTTTTGTTAAAAATATACAAATATTTATATTATTTATATTTTACTTTGTACATAAATATTTTTAAATATTTACTGAATATCAGTTTTCAATCACTATTTACATATTTATTTATCATTGCAAATTTGAAAATTTAAATTTATTTAATCAGATGCGCTTTAATTTACATATTTTACATTAAATTATTTTAAATATTAAATATTAATATTATTTACATTTTTATATATAAAGATATTACATGTATTTGTATATTTTTGTTAAAAATATACAAATATTGATATTATTTATATTTTACTTGATATGTATTTTTATTTTATTTTCTTGCTATATCAACGATTTTATCATCAATAAACTAAAATATAAAAATATTATATTTATTTAATTATTTTTATAATTATATTTATATTTAAAAATTATTTGTATAAAATTATATTTTATAAAAAAATAAACTATAAATTTGACAAGCAGCTTAATGTTTTTTATAAGAGAGGTGCCACTCTTGACGGGATTTTCAAACGCAAACCTTACATACGAGAAAGTAGCGTCGTGTTTGCTATACCTTGTGCTGATTGTAATAGAACAAATGTTGGTCAGACCAAACAAGTTCTTGCCGAGAGAATCTACCAACATAAGTATAGTTTAAAACGACATGACACGTCGTCGGCCCTATTTAATCACGTCATTTCCACCGATTGTAGAATTGCGTTTGAGTAGGCGGCAACGGTACTAAGAGAACAATCGCAGAATAGTACTTGAGTCGATATTCATAAATAGCGAGACTATGGAGGTAAATAAATCGAACTGAAAGCTCGAATTTTTCTCTTAAATGTAAGAAGATGTACGATACTCAGGGAGGTGTTGAGATCTACTCCACCCACGGGCTGAATGATCCCGGGTATCCGAGATTTTTATGCTGATTTGTTATTCGTTAAAATTGTAGGTGAACAATTTCGTATAACTTTCGATTTTGCTAAGGCTATGATGGCATAACTAAAATAAAAACAAAGGACAAAGTAAAATATCGACTTTTTCAATTAAAATGCAATCGAGCATTGCATGGAGTATTAAATTTTACTTTATTTCGATTAATTTTTATAATCTCTATTTACAAAATTATTTAAGTAACTTAGTTTTGTGTGAAATGTTATATCTGAATTGGTTAAATCATGTAGCATGAAACATTCCTGATTATTTATTACATTTTGAGAGACATTTGAGGACAAAATAGAATATGCGTAAATATATTCTACCGGGAAATATCTTAAAATTAAATATATAGAATAGACATTTTTATGAAATACGGTTTATCAAGTTAAAAAAATAAAAAGAAATTAAGAAAAAGTTTTAATTAAATAGTTAAATAAAATAGTTAAATAATTTAATTAAATAGTTAATTGAATAGTTAAATTTTTAATTACAATTAGTTATTATTTATAAAATTAGTTATTAGTCTTAAAGCATGAGAAACAAAACGTTTTAAAAAGTATTTAATCGATATTCAACTGTACACAATCAAAGATAGTTCATTGCGACATATAGTTGGGAACGTAAATCTTTTCATCGTTTTTTTTTGCAAAAATATTTTCTTTCAAATATAAACTAATACCAACTTTTATATTTCGAAGGTCATAGAATATACAGTAGCAGCAATACAGTTTTTATAAATTGTGCTATTTGTGATAAAGAATATCAACCGACACAGTATCCAATTATATTTGATTTCATGAAAGAAAACTTATTATTGTGCTAAGTTTCAACATGATCAATTGCGTAATATTTCAAGTGAAAAGATGAATACCCTTATCTTAAGAAAAGACCTAATATTAAAAATCTGTGATTTTATAAACATGTTAAATAGCACAATAAATGAACAGACATTCCATAATATGATTTGATTAAATAATTATATTATAATTTGATCAAATTATGGTAAATTGTATTTTGCTTTAGCAAAAAGTTTAATATTGAGACATTTAGTAAATAACAGTAATTACTAATAGTAATTGCTTTAAATCGAGTTTAACGATAGGAATACATATGCCTTATTACAAATTGTCTTATATTTTGTTAAATGTTGTTTAATAGTGTGCATTCCGTTCGAACATTGCAAAATCAATCGTTGAGTGCGAAACCATTACGTTTAATTTTTGAACAAAAAGCTATGCTCAATGTTCGAACATTGGAAAACATTACTTTCGAACATTAGAAAACCATTACTTTTGAGCATTTGAAAACCGTTAATTTCAAGCATTGAAAAACTATCTTGATTGGAAAATAAAAATGAATTTGAAAAATAAAAACTAGCCTGTAAGTCAATGCCTTCTGTTTGAAAAATTCTTTCTTGTTTGCCGTCTACAGCCTGACCATCAATGATAACAGACCGTTTAATATTGGTTGTTGGTCTAATAGGCGAAGTTTTAATGACATTGTCTAAAATTCCGGTAACATCAACACGAGGATTTCTGGCATTAAGCTTAAAACAGAACAATATTTAAATGCATCTAAATATGAAAGAAATTAATTTTAAAAATATTTAAATTAGCATAAAAATTATTAAATTACATTTTAAGGTATATGTTAAATTGCTAATTACATTTTAAGACATCTTAAAAGTTGACAAGCTGTTAAACCCTAATAAAATGATTTTTTTATCATTACGCCACCACTGCTGAACAGCAACACAGTATAGAGGTCAAAGCAATATTGTCAACTCGTCCACTCCAAAGCAGTACAACTTGCCTTTTGAAACGGCAATACTTCTTATAGTAATGTTCGTTTCAATAGTAAACATTAACATTCGTTTGGAATTCGTTTTACAGTTTATTTGGTTTACAAATGAACTTTTAAAAATTCTAAACCGAAAGTTTAGATTAAATATTTAAATATGTAATTAGATATAATATATAATTAATATATAATTAATATTTAATTAATTAAATATTCATTTAATATCTCATTATTACACTTTTATACATTACATTGCATATCAAGCAGAATCGAGTAACGGAATCGCAGTTGCCACGGCTCTACGGTAATCAAAGAATTCAATTTTCACGCAAATCATACAAATCATTGTAGTTTAGGCATTAGTATGTAATTGGCTATTGCTTAATCAAGGCGAATATGTTTGTATCCATAATAATATATTTTAAAAATTATGTCCTTAATTATGTGATAACTTACATAATCAAATCAGCTAACTGAGTCTACGTATTTAATAAAATTATAAAATAAACAAAACATAATGATGTTAAATCAAAATTTAATAATTAAATAATAAGATAAATAATTGTTTTTAGATTTTCTATAATTTAAATCAAGATGAATTATAAACTGAAATTAAAAATAAAAATCAATTTTTATGAATTGACTAATTCGGCCCCCAATTCCTCTACCCAACATAGCAAAAGGGCAAAATACGTGCTAAGGACGTATTTCCTCTTATTAAATTTGATTATATAGTATCTTATTCTAATACAAAGTATATTATTTATTATCCATCCATAAAAATTTGCCACTTAAGAGTTTAAATTTATTCTTTATATTATTGTGTTGATTTATATATTTTACTATTTTCTGTTTGATGTTATTTTTATAGTAACCTAGTTTAAAATATGTATCTATTAAATTATTTAAATGATTTTGAAGAAAGCCAATATCATTACATATTGTTGCAATTCTTAAAATTTCATTATTTAATGTATTATATTTTATATTATATGGTATGCATGAATGCTCATGCAAAAATATGTTTCTTGTAAATTTAAATATGTCATCTTTACGATATAAATTAATAGTAGTTTTAGTTAATGTTAATTTAATGTTCATATCTAGATATACACCTTCTTTATCATTAATATTGGTTTTGTTAAGAATAAGGCTTTCTGGATAAATGTGCTCACTAATTGAATAAAAATTATTAGAATTAAATACACATATATCATCAATGTATCGAAACATATATTTCATATATTTATATTGTTTAGATTTAGTTTTTACACAGTTATGAACAAATTCATATTCTATAAAGCTTAAAAACAAGTCAGCTATAATTGGGCTACTATTACCACCCATTGGAACACCTTTTACTTGTCTAAATATAGATGTCCCTACTTTTAAATAATTTTGATTTATCAAAATATTTAAGGATTCTATTAATTCAATTTTATCCATATATTTATATTTATTTGATGGTTTAATTTTTGTTAGATAGGCGTTATAATTATTATAACATATATATGTATATCTTTTTCCGAATATAAGATTAATTAATTTTACTAACTCTTCTTTAATATCTACTAAATCTAGATTTGTATAAAGCGTACTAAAATCGTACGTATTTATATTCTGAAAATTTATTCCTTTTGTCTGTTCTAAAAATTCTTTTGTAGAATTAATACTGAAATAGTGTTTTATACCAGTATTAATTTCGATTACTTTACAATATTTAAAAGTGTACTTTAATTACTTTAAGTATTTTATTCATATAGACAGAAAGTTTATATAGAATATTTATACAGAATATTTATAACATACCGTGAGCGTTAATTCTGACCATAACTCAGTAGTTGGACAATACGTGTAGTCCGTTAAAAATTCGCTCAAGCTGAGAACATGCTAAAAGTGCAAAATTATTAAATTGACTGTCAAATAAAGTTTATTCTAGCAGAAATTTTATACCAGCTTACCCTGATACGTGCGAGATTAATATTTGACGAATTTTCAATCGCCTTCCTTTTCACCGGAAGAACGCCATTTTCAATACATTCGAGAGTAACCTCTTGCACAACCGTATCATCGTCTACAAATTAGTAAAAATCATAACTCAAAAATTATTCTACAATTCATTCATGGTAATTTTAAAAATTACCATAAATTCAGATTAAAGGTGAAATTCAGAAACTTGGGATAAATTTTTAAAATGTCGCTTTAATTTAAACGACTTAAATCAAAAGAATATTTATAAAGACCTTAATATTCAAAGACTATTAATCCTATTTATATATGATTGATAAGAAGCAATATCCTTAGTAGAAGGAATAATCAACTATTGAATTGATTCGTAGTATTCGAAATTTTTAAAATCCAAAAATTAAATGTCAAATCTTCAGAATAAAAGATTTTATATTATGAATGCTGTTTTCGTAGTTGCTAGAATATAATTAATAATTCATTAATTCGTTTAGAATAGATTTACGAAGTCATGATATTATTAGTTTATAACACAACATATTTGCTGGAATATAATTAATAATTCATTAATTCGTTTAGAATAGATTTACGAAGTCATGATATTATTAGTTCATAATACTACAAAGTTGTTAGAATATGAATATGTTATAATTCAGTTCAGAATATAACTACAAAGTCATGATATTATAAGTTTATAAAAGTACATATTTGCTAGAATATAATAAATCATTAATTAATCAGTTAAATATAATAATCAATTAATGAAAAATATAAATAAAAATAGCTAAATATTTTTAAAATAGAAACTAGCGAGTTTGAATTTTTGATACACAAGCGAACACTTACTATTATCCACGTCCGATTCTTCACATTCATCGATTTCATTTTCAACTTCCTCATTTTCCTCCCCATCGTACGAAACTTCGTCGTCATTACGAAGCTTTTCGAATTCGTCATCAGCTCCGGTGTTCTCGTTAAACTCATTGATTATTTCAAAATTCTCAGAGTTACCCTCCTCATTTTCCTCTGTATATTTGGGGACAATAACATCATTTTTAGCCACAACTGCGCGTATAAGACTATAAAATTAAAAAGGATTGTACAAATTAAATCAATAAACATTGATTTGAAATAATTTGTTTGAGAATTTATAAATCAGAATAATTGAGTAACTAACTAAATTAACTAACAATATAATAACAATGTTACAATATTACAACAAAAATAATAATTAAAAATAAATAATTAAAAATAAATAATTAAAAATAAATAATAATTAAAAAGCAACTATAATATAATTTATTTTAATGATAAATGTGGAGAAGGAGCCACTTACAGGTCCACCAATAAAAAACTTCAAAAACCAAAACAAAAATCAAATTCGCTTTATTCAGAGGAGATCGCAAAAATTAAAAAGGAAACTGTCGTTCGCAATAGCGTGCCCATTTCTCATTGTGTTTCAGGTCGCCAAGATCAACACGAGGACTTACAATGGATTTGTTTATTAGTGCAGATCATATTCCGAACCAATGACTAGGTTAATTGTTATTTCGTCATTGCTTTGGAATATAATTTATTTTAATGGAAAATTAAGAACGGATCCACTTACAGGTCCACCAATAAAAAACTAAAAAAATCAAATTTAGTACTGAACATTGGCAAGAAATGTGTAAAAGTTGCCAGGTTTATCTTTAGAATTAACGACATTATATTTTGGATTTAATGGACAAAATATATACGCTAGAAGGTAATATTCGAACGGAATAAAGATCAGGTCATACTTTGATATGGGATAGGAGTTAGATTGAATGGAGCTGCTAAAGGTTCAAAAAGAGGAAGAGGAGTGAATGTCAACGAGAAGATGGTCCAATGCTAGTGGCCAAGAAACATGGTAAAAGTGAAGGCCGTAATTAATACAATATCTAAGAAAAGCAAAGAGAAATGTGCGAATGGATCGTAGAGTTAGAGAAGATATTTGGATAAAGTCGTAGGAAGGAAGTTTAAGATAGAATGGTGAGTCCCAGAAACAAAAATAAATAAATAATAAGAGCATGGTTAAGCGTTGTAAGAAATGCCAGGTCAATTGAGAAGCTATATATGGCAAGAAATATGATCAAAGCGTTGAAAGTGTAATAAGCTTCGAGCGGCTCTGTGGATAACGTGTTGAAGAAGAGTCGTAATGTTTTGGTGAGTTGACTAGAAAATGAGACAATAGTCCGATTGCGGGAAGAGAAGTAAGGAAATAAGTTATCTGCATATGCAAATACGCAGAAGATAGAACATTTCAGGAAGGAAATAGAAGTATGGTACAGAATATGACAGGTGAAGTGGGATAATTTTAGACAGTAAGAAAAATATGCTTCATAATCAAGTTCGTAGCACGATATTGAATTGGTGCGAGCGATATTAAGATTCTCCAAGAATCTTTAGAGTTGTAGGAAAGATTTAATTATTAACAATAATAGATTACCTGAAATGAATTAAGGTAATTGGAAACTGCAATTAAGCATTTTGTTGAGCACAAGGTAAGATCATCGTTATTGGAAGAGCGAGAATGAGAATATAGAAGAATGTCATCTGCATATTAAATGATGTGAAAACCAAAGCGCTGAGTTATGGGCGACCAGTCAACAACAAGTAGAGACAAAATAATGGGTCAAAAACGTATCATTGAAGAGATGAACACGGATCCTTGAGATGTACATGACAAAATTGAGCTACAACGGACGAAGAAGGTGCGCTCAGAGTGGTAGGATGCGAAACACGCAAAACTGTTACAAGGAAAACAATAGCTAAGACGACAGCAAGCTAGAATAAGTAAGTGGTCAATAATATCAAAGCTGTTGAAAGTTCGATAGAGATGACAAAACTAATAAAACGGCAGTCGCGACCAAGTAGTAGGTCACTTAAAACCTTATGACATGCCGTTTCGATGGAATAGTTCTGAATGTAAGCAGACTGGAAAGGTGGATTCGAAAAGCTAGGATATATTTGGGAGGTCGGATATATGACGAAATAATGATGGAGTACTGGGATCGAGGTAAAATTTCTTAAGTAGAGAGCGAACGATAGCGGTATTCCATGTAGGGAAAGTTTTTCTTCGAATGGAAAGATTAAATAATGTGTTGAGGAAAGGGGGAATAAGAGGACATATTAGCTTAATAACATAAGTTGGAATTAAGTCTAGCTGGGAACACGAGGAATTCAGGCGTAGGAGGGTAGATGAAATATTTTCTATATAGTTATTATAGGAACAAAGAAGCAGAAATTATTCTTTATTTGATTAAAATTCTATATTTCGATAGCTCCTGCTATCCTCATCAGGATTACAATAAAATGTTTCACAATTTTTCTCTTTTCCCGTGTTTCCAACATTTATACAAAAAAAGCATTGATGTGCTCCGCATTTCTACTTAAAATAAAAAGAAAATACCGAGAAACAAAACAATCATACACTACAATTTTACACAAATTTTAAAACAAAGAAAAAGAAAAAAACAGAATAATAAAACAAAATAAAATTAAAATCACAGTGACATACATTTGGCATACTCTCCTCACAATGTGTACCAGTCGTTGTAATTATATTTTTTTATTGGCATAATACTCTCCTCACAAGGTGTACCAGTCGTTGTAATTTTATTTTTGAATCTGTAATGTGGGATCAGATCGATGGATTGGCAATGGGCAACCCTCTTGCTCCTGTATTGTCCGAGTTATACATGAGGAATTGGGAAAATTCTTTTGTCAATAGTATTGATGGAGTTGTCAAGTGGTTTCGTTATGTTGACGATGTTTTTTGGTTGCTCAGAATTGCATTACACAGGATTTCCTTACCCATACGCTAAATTCCAAGGATTCTCGAATTCAATGGTGCGTTTCTTCATGAATCTAATGTGGGTATACCTTTTCTCGATGTCTTGGTTAAGCGGGTTAATTCTTCTATACTTCAAACATGTGTTTATCAAAAATTTGGTACAGGGCCAGATATTGTTTCTTGGACTTCAAACGTTCCAACTAATTGGCTGATTTCCGCTGCTACGTCACATTACCTACGTTGCAGGCTTATCTGTTCTAACTATCACTTAATTTGTGAAAGAGAAAAGGCTATCACACATAATTTACTAAAAAGTAGCTTTCCGATTTGGGCTATTAAGAAAGCTAAATTTAAATCTTTAGCGCATAAAAATAAAGTTTTTGGTCCTAAAAAAGAATACATCATATAGGAATACCTTTTGTTAGTAACAAGTGGAATTCAGTATTTTCAAAGTTTATTAATAATAACATAAAAAATAGTTGTATTAACAAAGTGCACATTTTTAACAGAAAATTACCTAAACTTCACAACATTTTTAAGCGTAAACCAGATTTTAACAAAGATGCCATTGTTTATAAAATACCTTGTAAAGAATGCGAACAGCTATATGTTGGTCAAACGGGTCAGGGTTTGGTTAAGCGTATTAAAGCACCAAATTATAATGTACGAAAAGGGACCATTTCTAGTGCTGTTGCTCAGCATTTTGTGAGTTTGAATTATTTCGTTGATTTTGAAAATGCATCTATTTTATCATTTGAAAGTAACTTGTTATCTCGCATTATTCAAGAAGCGTATTTTATTAAAAAAAGAACCTAATTTAATGCTTAATAATAAATCCGATTACAACCTTAAATTAAATTATAATTAATTATTCCAATAATACATTATTTTAATTTATCAATTCGTTTGTTTTTTTCTCATTGATTTTGTTTTGGTTTAGATTAAATTATAATTTATTACTCTACTTTTACATTATTTTTATTATTAAATTCGTATTTTTTGTCACTTATTTTATGATTTTAATTTTATTTTGTTTTATGATTCTGTTTTTTTTCTTTCTTTTTGTTGTTTTAAAATGTGTGTAAAATTTTAGTGTATGATTGTTTTGTTTCTCGGTATTTTCTTTTTCTTTTAAGTAGAAATGCGGGGCACATCAATGCTTGTATTTTTGTATAAATGTTGCAAACACGGGGAAAAGAGAAAAATTGCTAAACATTTTATTGTAATCCTGATGAGGATAGCAGGAGCTATCGAAATATAGAATTTTTATCAAATAAAGGATATTTTCTTCTTCGTTCCTATAATAACTATATATTTGAAATGGAAGAAGATTGTGGGTTTAGTATTTATTATGAAATATTTTCAATGTATACAGGGAGAATATGGAACAGTCCAGGAATAAAAGGGAAGTTTGGTACAGAATATGACGAGTGAAGAATAATACTTTTTACAGTAAGTAAGAAAAATATGCTTTATGATCAAGTTCGGAACACTATATTGATGAGGTGCGAGCAAGAATAGAGTTTAAGATTTTCCAAGGATATTTCGAATTATAGGAAGACGCAAGTTTATACTGTGAGAATGTTAAAGATTTTTTATGAATAAGGAAATGACGAGAGCGTCGGTGTCGAAGATAATATCGTCATGATGTTTATGGGTACAAGGAGCGTCGCAGCGTCTGAAATGTCGTAACTAAATTCGATGAAGGTGAGGAAGATTATTATTTGAACATGTGACAATCAGAGACAAACCATGGGGCATGAAGAGATCGTTTTATAACGTGCAAACGGAGAGGAAGAATGCAATCAAATATGATGATTAAATCTGACGCAAACGAGAGATTGGAGAAATAAGGTCCTCGCGTTGTAATTTGTTCCATGAACGGGAGGATAACACCATATTGGGATATGGTTAGACACCTAGATTTAGGCATAGAGACAGTGGAAAAAGATCTGAAAATTCGGAAGCATAGGTGTAAATATAGTAAGGCTGTTCAAGATGAGTAGGTAAAACAATGCAGTCGAGAGTTCAGAGAAGGAGTTTGAACGTTTTTGGGATAAAAAGGGACCGTATCTGTATCAGGAGAAGAGGATGACGAGATAAGCCGATGATGCCCCATGATTAGATAGGAGAGCGTCGCATTCGCCAAGAAAAGTATGGGCTTTGCTAAAAACATGGTAACCTAATGATCGAATACTTTTTAGAGCAACGTCGTCGATATCACAACACCAGGATAACGTAAGATAACGTAAGTCTATACATTTTTGAAGAAATATATTAATAACGAGATCGATATTATGAATGATGGATATTATGAATGTTAAGAAGTCCCAAGGCGGAAAATGAATTATTAGTTTAGTGAGTTGCAGTGGGCGCTCGTGAGACAGTAGAGACTGTGGAATTAAGCAGTTTCAAACATTGCAATTGGCTATTAGAACTTGACTGAATGTTTATGTTTGGCAATATGGGGTTTAAGGGGGAAAGATTTGTGGAAGAATAATTATTGTGTTGCTGTTTTAGAGATGTTGTTGATTGACGATTAGAAACCTGATGAATAGGTGATAGTCATCAGTTTGACGAATCCGACGTGGACACTGAGATTGGCACGATGCGACTATGTCGAATGACAATGCGTTGGGTTGAATTTTCTGATTTGGTGTGTCCGCGGAGTTGGCGCAGATTGTATTCACGAGTGCGGTATTCTTTCAAAAGATCTGATTTGTTCGTAAATTACGACCAGCTAGAATTACTTTTGGACGACAAAAGTGGAAATAGAAAATGCGAAAAAATGGTGGCACATCTTCTCTAGTAGCCGCTAGCCGGCAATATTTGGTATTTCGAATCTCAAAAGAGCTAATACCCAATTCTTATAGTAAAATAGAAACTTCTTTATCGTCATCTTCTGATGACAGTCCTTTGACAATTACATTCCTTGACCTTATAGAGTTTTCTTTTATTGCTCTGGGAAGGCTTGATGTACTTATATCCGAATATGATGAGTTGGATGTAGACTGGAGTAATCAGATTAATTGCCTGCGAATTATAGTTGAAACAGCTGACTAGGCAATTTGGTCAAACAATTGACATGCTGCGGTACAAATATCGGTTTGGGATAGTTGCGCTATAGATGAAGTCGACTAAAATTGAGTTTGTATTTGATATCGGTATGAGCTACGAAATATCATCTGATGTAGAGTTGCTTGTAGACTTGTTGATTTTTTGATTAAATTTGCTGTCGAATTGATCAGTGTGGTTGAAAGTGCAATTAACTTGTGTTCGCTTTTGTCAATATTCCAAGCAGCACAGAAGTAGCAGTAGACATTGTGTTCAAGGACACATGGTTGAATACGCTTTGTTATCCATATTGGTATCCAAACAGGACAGTCAATAGTTGAACAATGAACTTCATTTGTTGATCCTCCTTGTATAGAAACATCTTGAATATTTCGTGGATGAAATAGTGGTTGATTGTGAAACATACGTTGCATCTCGCATTGCAGGAGCAACAACAGTTCGACGGTTGAACGATAGTATTCCCTTATGATTTTGATTTAATCGGTGCTTGTAATATAGCACGATCTGTTCTCGATTGTATGATATTTCTTGTAATTATATAGTTTTATCTCTCTAAGTATTTTAAGTCTTTTAATGCACTGTTAGATGTGCATTTCCTCTTATGCAATGTGATTACTGCAATCAGTTTATTATAATCAGAACTTGTAACTCGACAGTATATAGATCAAATTAAACACCTTAATTTGGAAAAAATAACAATTCGATAAAAATAATTTGACAAAATTTTCATAATAATTTTCAAATTATTATGACTCACAGAATTTCCATTTGGTACAAATTTTTTACATTAAAATACAAGCATATAAGATATATGCTTGTACTATATATTAGATATATTTAAGTAAAAATTAAATTAAAAGTCAAAATAATATTTAGGATAAATTAAACATAAACCTGCCTTGATGCAGCTGATTCTTTAATAGCTTTAATTATACGGGAAATAAAGATAGGAATAAGTCTATTTTCGAACAGGACTGCCGAACTCGATCCGAAACTTTTTTTAGCGGGCAAAAAATCTACCCGTATTTTGTATACCCATACGAAATTGTTGTGCGTTTTCTTCAGATCAACAACACAAGATTCATCAATATTAATGCGTCGAACTATTTCTCTAAACGTTTGTATCGTGTATCGCTTGCATAATCGTTCAGCCTTTGCTTCGCGACCTGGTAAAATTGGGACCTGAGCCATCGGTGTATTTTGATTTTCAGAAGCGCTCATAAGAATCTCTCGTAATCTAGGGATCCCTAAAGTTACGTTCATTTCTCCTCTACCAGCAAAGTGAAAGGTGTTCAAAGTCATCTGTGTAGACGGTTCTCCTACTGACTAAAAAATTACTGTAGGTGAAAGATAAGTGAATAAATTTACCTGAGACGCAACCATTCCAACAGATTCCCCGGGATTGGCTATTGATGTCATAACTTTATACATTAACAGATCCTGAGCACTTTGCTTGTCTTTCAATTGCTGTGTAAATTTATACACGTCATTATACATCTTTTCAGATATTGACTCCAATGTTGTGCCTACAAAACTCTCGGACGTAAACGGATCCCGAATAAGTTTTGGACTGTATCTTAAACAAAAAAATTTTATAAACGCAACTACACAATACTGCATACATGTTACGTTCATCGTTGTTTAACCGGCCCCATGATGTAAGTAATTTCTTCTTCCTTTGATTTAAAGTCAGATTATCGAGTTCTGCGCTTATTGACTTTTCGAATTTAAGAAAAGCACTGGTGGAACGCTGACTTTTTGAATATTTTTTCATGTCTTTCCGAATCTATTGTTAGAAAAAATTATAAACAAAATAAAAGTTTCGTATTTAAACACAAATTTTACAGTACTCGAAAAGCATTTGAAATATAAATATAAAAATATTTGACATTTTACAATGACATTTATGAATTGTTCACAAAAATAATCACAGTTTAATTTTAAGCCCGAGGCAATTTGGCGCATGCGGATAAAATTTATATATTGAAAGCAAATTCGATTATTGATCGGTTTAGAAGATTATGGTTACGTGGATGATAAACAAAATAAGTCAACAAATTAAAATGGATTGTAATATTCTAAAATTTTAATATCAGATCGTGTATAGAATAATTGAACAGTTAAAATCTGTTACAATTAATATTAGCTTATAATACAATGTGATTTTATTACAAATAATTGAATCAAATATTTGATTAATAAAATATTAAATTTAATAAAAAAATGATTGTATTGATCTTATCTTTCCATATATATAACAATTTTAAAATTCATAATTTAAAAAACTATAATAAAAATCTGTTAAGATTAATATTATCTTAGAATTCAATCAAAAGATAAAATCAAATATTTGATTATATTAAAAATATTAAATATTTTTAAAAATGATTGAATTAATTTAACCTTTCCATAGTATTTTTTATAATTACTAAAATAGTAATCTCACCAAAAACGCAAAATAATTTCTGATGTCAGATATTGAAAATAAAGATAAAATAATCAAATAATTGATTTTTAAATCAATTGTAGTTTTTGAAATATCAAAGGCAATTGTAATTATTCAAAAGCCTTGAATTCGTAAATAATAAAAGGTTAAAATAAAAGATTATACTGACTAAATTTTGTATATAAAGGCCTTATTGCACAAAAATAGAAATGCTAACGTGAAGTTGGTAAAAGTATGATAGAAAAATGCTTACCTCACAGAGAATATTAATTCGCTCTTTCGATTTTAGAAGTGTAATAGCCTTAGCGTAGTCGCATTTGCTGGTAACAGAGGTATGATTCTCAATAAAAAAGTTAAATTTACTACTGCGAAGAAAGGATGTTTTGTCAGTGGCGATCCCATCTTCTCCGTATATAAATTGTATTAGCGCACCATCGGAGTCTCGTACGGTCATGTCGTATTCAATTCCAATACCTTCTAAATGTTTAATTAAACATCGTTGTAGATATCCACTTCTACTTGTCTTAACTGCGGTATCCACTAATCCCTAAACAGTAAGCATTTTAAAAACTAGGCTTACAAATTAGACAAATCATAAGCACATACTTCTCTACCTGCCATACAGTGAAAAAAGTACTCATGAGGCCGTAGTCCACTAGAAAAACTGTTGAAAATGAACCCTCCTGCGGATGGCGATGTTTCGTACGGCGCAAAACAAGGCAAACTTGACCCGGACGTTTGCAGTGGTGGTCGACGACCTTCAAGCTCTTGTTGACCGAGGAGACAAGACATTTGCATAGCATTTACTTTTGAACCTTTAGCTCCAGATGATATCATAAAATGTAGGTTATTGTGTGGAAAAGATTTTAATAGTCCCACTGGTCCAAAAACTTTTGATGTAAGCTTACTCTGAAATTGATCCGATACAGTTTTGTACGCTGCGTCAAGCTCGCACAAAAGCGCATGTGACTCATCTGGATTTCTATGTGCCTGTCGGTATAAAATCTTTAAAACATCGATGTTAGATGTTTCCACGTTAAAGCATAAATTCAATGCCTTACGACCAGCTTTCGAACGACTTGATTGTAATAACCTCTTCTTGTAAAGATTGGCGTTTCGGCGAATAGCAACGTCTTCGGTACCTAATGTAAATCCAATATGTTGCAGATAAAATGTTAAGACTCGCGAGAAGCAAGAAAGTAGTCTGTTCGCTGCAAATCCGCCGTACAATTCTTGACAGCAGTGGATAAGTCCATACGGAGAAGATCCGATGTGATTCTTGTCTAACACACCTTTTAGAAGATGACCTTCGCGAAAGACAACAATTGATTCTGATAAGTGTGGATCCGTATCCTTTAGTATAGTTGATTTAGTATCCGATTGCCAATCCTGTTTTAATAATAAAGTTTAATATTATTATTTAAAAGTTATTTATTTAATTTCGATATTTAATTTAAAAAATTAAAAAGTTTAAATTAAAAAATCGATTTTGTAGTATCAACAATTTGTATTTGTTACTTTATTAAGATTAATAAATTTAATTATTTAATTTAATTAATTAATGTTATATTAGTTAATATATGCAATCATTTTAGATTTATTTAGAAAATTTAAATATAGGATATCCAGTTGCTTTTTGATGTTGTAGAAAATTTATATTATTTTATATAAAAATTAAATTATATTAATTATTCAAGGTTTATTTGTCGAGCACTGTTCGTAAGTGTAACGTTCGAGATTTAAGTAGACATGAGAGCGAAATTTACGAAATAAATCTAGAATTTGATTGAATTATTTGCAATTTAAAAATATTTGATTGAGCAAATTAGAAAGGAATTTTTGCGATTGCCAGAGTTGTACACTACGATAAGGTGCACAAAAGACTCGATACACGCGATGGTGAACGAGACCTATTTAGGCTTGTGAAGCGAAAGCATCAAAACACGCAGGACATCGAAAAGTTTTACTGCATTAATGGAAGGGACGGCAAACTAATAATTGATCGACAGAAAGTTCGAGATAGATGGCGTGATCATTTTGAGGAAATCTCAAATGAAGAGTTTCCGCATCTACCGATCCCAAAGTTGCAGAAACGTCCGGTCCATTACCTCAAATAAGTGAGGACGAGGTGAAAGATGCATTAAAGCGTATGATGACTAGCAAAGCCACAGGTCCAGACGACATTGCGACTGAGCTCTGGAAAGCCAAAAGCTGGGACCCAATCCCCTGGCTAACCAGTTTCTTCAACAAGATTATTGATGAGTATAGGATACCGAGCGACTGGCAGAGCAGCACCACGATACCAATATGGAAAAAGAAGGGGAACGCAGCGGACTGCTCAAGTCAACGTCCAATTCGACTGCTCTCGCAAACGATGAAAATATTTGAACGAATTCTAGATAAGCGTATCCGTGACATTGTTGATATCACCGTAAACCAAACAGGATTCGTAAAAAACTGTGGCACCACTGACGCTATCCACGCAGCACGACTGCTCCTAGAAAAACACTTGGAGAAAAATCAGCCGCTCCACGTTGTATTCTTGGATTTGGAAAAGGCTTTTGATCGTGTACCACATGAATTAATATGGTATGCGCTGCGTCAGCATCAAGTTCCGGAACATCTAATCCGATGGGTGATGCTGCTCTACGAGAATACCGAAAGTCGGGTTCTAAGCGCAGCTGGAATGTCACAACCATTTCAAATATCAGTGGGGGTCCATCAAGGCAGTGCTCTCTCACCGGCATTATTCAACACAGTTATGAACGCTATAACGCGTGATATCCAAAAGTCGATTCCATATACCATTCTTTACGCTGACGATGTCTGGCTGGCGGCGGACAACAAAAAGGACCTGGAGGAATCAACTACTGTATGGAATAACCGACTCGCACAATACGGACTACGACTTAATCAAGACAAGACCGAATACTTCACAACAGACCCACATGAAAGTGACACCATTAATATTAATGGATTTGACCTGAGACGAACGTACCGGTTCAAGTACCTCGGAACCATACTCTCGGCAAGCGGCGACGTGACTTATGAAGTCAATGCACGAATAAGCTCAGCGTGGACAAAATGGCGAGCGACGACAGGTGTTTTATGTGACCGTCGCATCAAGGATCACCTGAAATCAAAGATCTACCGCTCAATAATTCGCCCTGTGGCAATGTACCGCACAGAGTGCTTGCCTATTACCAAGGCAGCGGAACGACGCTTTGCGGTCATGGAGACGAAAATGCTGCGGTGGATAAGCGGAATTACCCGGTATGACCACGTGAGAAATATGGACATCCTCCGAAGATACGGCGTCGCCCCTATCGTAAATAAAATGCAAGGGGCCAGACTCCGGTGGTATGGCCACGTGTTGCGGAGTGAAAATTATTCCCTTGCAAAGACCGCCTTAAAGTATGAGATCATAGGCAAACGCCCGAGAGGTCGACCCAAGCACCGATGGTTAGATGGCCTTCACACAGATCTCAAGGCAGCTGGACTTCACCCAGACCAAGCCGAAAATAGAGCGAAATGGAGGGCTAAATCTCACATAGCCGACCCTGCCTCAAAGCGGGACAAAGGCTGAAGAATAAGAAGAAGAATAATAAATAATTGTTATTTTTATATCTTTATTTTTTTTTCTTTAAAAAAACTAAATATCTGGAATATTTATTCCATTTGTGATGTCGACATCTTGATGATTAGGTCACGAAGACAATGCTATACTCAAAAAGATCTAACCACTAAAATCTAAATCGCACTCAATAAAATATCAGTCTTACATTTTCAACTTAAATCTTTGTATATTTAAAAAATTATACAAAAAATATATAATAACAAGTATGCATTCTATTTTCAAAATATTGGTACTCAATATGGGTATTTTGTAAATGATATAAATAGTATTCTTCTCTATCATCAGTCATGTACTAAAGTTGCACAGAAATTGTTTGCGGTATCGAATCTCTCGATGTCTGCGCGTGATGTGATACCGCTTAGAGCACCCATGGTTCCACATAATTTGTTGAAGAGCAAGTAATGTGCGTAAAAGGTCGATTGCAGAGCATCATGTTAAAGATAAGTACTAACTCAAAAGTTAATGCTCACACGTATATTCAGCTTATGCTAATGTCTTCCATAACAAATAGGTTAACCTTTTACGCACAACATTATGTTCATCTGAATGGTTTAAATCGCTAGACGAAAACATTTTTAATGGATTTGCGTCTAAAACATTTGATCACACCACTTCATCGATCCTCACATCGATTTATACACTTTCACTACGTATGAGCGGTCTTGGAATGATGAAACCGTCGGAGAAGCAGAACATCAGTAAAAAATGTTTATCTAAAATGAACATACGTCGATACTGCGTTCTAGTCCCAATAACACACTCAGCAGATGATAGCAATCGCCTTTAGAGATATGAAAATAAGCGTCACACTGATAAGCTAAATGAGATAATATAATTCGGTACAGAAGGATTGAAGAGATACCTACATTTTGCTGCATTAAAGACGTGTCTAGTTGTCTTAAAATACGACAAGTAGAACAAAAGAGATTTAATCTTGCATCAAGATAATTTTGAGATAATCTAGCTGCTCGCTACAATTGAACCCCGAAAGGTCAAGCGAAAGATATGATTGCGCTTGTATCTTCAACAGTAATGTTCAGTCTTATTAATCAAAACCCGAATCATCTCGTTTCGAGTACCATGAGGAACGTAAACGCAACAAATACGAAAATAAATGTGGTGGAGCAGAGTACGTTCTGTCCTATGCAATTGTCAGTACAATTTTTTTCGTTAATTTTAATAATTGTTGCACGTTTATTATAATAAATAAAATATTATATTTTAATAAAATATAATGACCTAACACAATTTTATTTAGTAAAATATCTCTAATTGTTAGTGTTTTTAATTTTTAGTGTTTTTATAAATTAATCGGATAATAAATGTAAAAAGATTACAAGATTATAAAACAAGATTATAAATTAATCGGATAATAAATGTAAAAATATTATAAGATTATAAAACAAGACACACAGATCACACTTAAATTGCTCAAAACGGATAATGAGCAAACTACTCAGTTATTAGAAAGTTGTTTATACTTTTAGCTAATTATAAAGAAAATGCAAAAATTAAACATGAAATGTAGGCATTAACTCAATGGTTAGAATAACAACTCAAAAATCGAACAATGAAATGCGATTGCGAAATATATTTCGAACATTTAGAAATGTAAATTTGAAAATATTTCAATACTTATTATTAACTTTAAACATTCTTGATTACTAAGTACTTACAGACATTAAAAAAGTTTGAGAAATAATTAACATACTTACTTACAAACGACAACCGAACGAGCATTCAAGCATTCGAACGATAACCGAACGAGCTGTCGTCTACCAAACGATATGTCGACAACCCAGCGATCTGTCGACAACCTACCTATCTGTCGACAACCAAACGACACTCGAACGACAACTGATTTGAACGACGACTGAACGTGCATTTGAACGTTCGAACGACAACCGAACAAGCTGTCGACTACCGAACGATCTGTCGACAACCCAGTGATCTGTCGATAACCTAACTATTTGTCGACAACCGAACAACATTCGAACGACAACTGATTATTGCGTCCGCGCATCAATGAAATCGACGACTCGATGTTGTCCATGCAACAGTCCAAACTCAATTTGCAGAAGCTACTCGTGTGCCAAGTCAGGTCGTACTTGCATTGTCTTGTTTGAAATTGCTCTAATCGTACCAACGACCTCGTGAACACTCAGAACTTAAACAATAATAAAATTTCGTGTTCAAACCATCTTCTTGACTCTTCGTTACGGTCGGATGATACTCCGGAATACGTAAATTTGGAAATAAAATGTTCCTCCTCAGAATGTCCACTTTACACTATTATTAAAGCGCCTCGCAGGATATCTAAGGATTTCTTTCTACAGAACTTTCTCTGTGGATTTTGCAGCATGCGGAAATTTTCTTCTTTCCAAATCAAGCTCAACGAAGCTCGCGCTACAATAACGCAATTAGAAAAAGAAATTTGTACCTTAAAGATTTCTTGTTCTAAGTCAAATGTACCTGTATCGCAAATTCTCCCACCGTTACAAACTTTCGCTAGCATTTGGAGAAAAGTGGCTCGTTCAGTTATTGCAACTTCTCAAGCCTCAAAAGCGTCGACTTCGGCTCTCGAGATGGTGCAAGCATGTGATCCCGAACGACAACGGGCCTCAAATGTCATTATACGTGGCCTCACAGAGACTTCGGATGATTCAACTACTGTTAAAGAGCTTTTTGCATCTATCGGTGTCACATTTACAAACAATTCTCGTTTCAATCTTCGCCGCCTGCCTGTCAAAAGAACTGATATACCTACCTGGCTTATAGTTTCTCTAGATAATGCATGTGTAACCTCTGTTATCGCTAATACACACTGGTTAAAAAACACATTGCGTTTTAACCGTGTGTTCATCAGTCCAGATCTCTCAGCGACCATACGTGAAGCTCAGCTGCAGCTACAAAAACAATTGTACGATAGACGTACAGCAGATCCGTCACACTCATTCAGGATACGCAATAATAGAAGTATCAGATTTTCCAACTTGAAGACACAACCTTCTGACAACCGAGGTGTTAACATTCCCTCGTCTACGAAAACAACTATGATACCAGATTCCGCAGACCCTGGTAATGAGTCCGGACTTGGGCCTGCACGTAATTGGATTTGACTAGACCCAAGCCCACATCTTATTTCCATTTTACTAACACTACCTAAACCATATCGTCTTCTCATATCTAACTTAGAAGGTCTTAAATCTCTCCTCCATGATGGCATATCTGATTACTTCGAATCTTACGACTTTATTGTATTGTTAGGAACGTTTTACACCACCCATTTATCTCTGAACGGTTTCTACACATTTGACATACCCGCTACTTTTGCTAATCGTGGCCTTCCTTCTGGCGGAATCTTACTGGCCATAAATTCCACATTTGCAAACTGGACCTATCAAACTTCAGTAAACTCACTCATCGTTCACACTTCTAAGCTTTTCATCGTCGCATGATATTTTAGCCCATTGTTTACAGCTCCCGACATTATCGATGAACTATCTCAACTCATCAATACATTCTCTATGACCTCATAATTAATAATAGCCGGTGACTTAAACGCCAGATACGCTTCTCCACCATCTAAAAAACTACAACAACTGATCAACTACTTTGATACTGTTAACTTGGTTGTATCCACTCCCTGCAAAGTTTGATCATATGAAGCTTTCAATGGCAGAAGCTGCATTGACTTTATTTTCTCTAATACCACAGTTTGCCAAATGAATTTAGATCTCGCTTTCGAATGGTCCCTTCTTCGCATCATAAGCCTGTTTCATGAATGTTCCACATACACTTAATTCCAGTTCAGCCTTAATTGAACCTATCTCGCTTCAGTCGACTTATTAAGCCTTCTTTAATAAACGACTCTGATATCAAGTACGCTATAAATATTAGTTTATCTGGTGACTTGGAAAATAGTTACACCATCATTCGCAATACACTGCTGGCTGCTTGTACCATACGATCTAACCTTTCAACCTCTTTCATATTTTAATATAAGCCAACGCAGATCAAGGCTTTTCAAACGGCACTAATCGCTATGTCTATGGATCCAGAGTACACAAAATCCAAAAGAAGTGAATTCTGTCAACTACGTCACCAATATTGCAAGGCGAAGATCAATTACTGCAATGCTTGTCTTCTTCTAGGTTCAGCCTAAACCGAACCTATCTCGCTTCAATCGACTTATTAAGCCTTCTTTAATAAACCACTCTGATATCAAGTACGCTATAAATATTAGTTTATCTGGTGACTTGGAAAATAGTTACACCATCATTCGCAATACACTGCTGGCTGCTTGTACCATACGATCTAACCTTTCAACCTCTTTCATATTTCAATGTAAGCCCATGTAGATCAAGGCTTTTCAAACGGCACTAATCGCTATATCTAAGGATCCAGAGTACACAAAATCGAAAAGAAGTGAATTCTGTCAACTACGTCACCAATATTGCAAGGCGATGACCAATTACCGCAATGCTTGTCTTCTTCTAGGTTCAGCCTAAACCGAACCTATCTCGCTTCAATCGACTTATTAAGCCTTCTTTAATAAACCACTCTGATATCAAGTACGCTATAAATATTAGTTTATCTGGTGACTTGGAAAATAGTTACACCATCATTCGCAATACACTGCTGGCTGCTTGTACCATACGATCTAACCTTTCAACCTCTTTCATATTTCAATGTAAGCCCATGCAGATCAAGGCTTTTCAAACGGCACTAATCGCTATATCTATAGATCCAGCATACACAAAATCCAAAAGAAGTAAATTCTGTCAACTACGTCACCAATATTGCAAGACGATGACCAATTACCGCAATGCTTGTCTTCTTCTAGGTTCAGCCTAAACCGAACCTATCTCGCTTCAATCGACTTATTAAGCATTCTTTAATAAACCACACTGATATCAAGTACGCTATAAATATTAGTTAATCTCGTGATTTGGAAAATAGTTACACCATCATTCGCAATACTGCTGGCTGCTTGTACCATACGATCTAACTTTTCAACCTCTTTCATATTTCAATGTAAGCCAACGCAGATCAAGGCTTTTCAAACGGCAACAATCGCTATGTCTAAGGATCCAGCGTACACAAAATCCAAAAGAAGTAAATTCTGTCAACTACGTCACCAATATTGCAAGATTAAGATCAATTACCGCAATGCTCGTCTTCTTCTAGAAGTAAATAGTCAGCTACGCCAGGCGGAACGATGTCAATGGAAACTTTTGTCTTCACATAGCAAAGCCGCTTCTTGCATATCGCTCACGAAGTGAACAGCTCATTTTAAGAACCTTCCACACTATTTACTACCGAAGAGCTAGAAAAATCCATGTTTCGTATGGCTTCTAACAAAGCTGCTGGGTCAGATAATCTGTGTATTGAACACATAAGATCTTCATCTTTCTTTCTCTCCGGATACTGGACCTTCTTGTTCGATTCCCTTTTTTACGGCAAACCAATTCCTTCATCATGGATGCGAGGATTTATAAAAGTACTTTATGAAGGAAAAGGTGATCCCTCCTCCGCCGACTCTTATCGTGGCATTACCCTTCTCAACCATGCATACAAATTTTTAACACACATCTTCGCAAATCGATTAATGTCATTGCGCGAATTCGTACTTTCACCAGAGCAATTTGGCTTTCGTCGCGGCTGCTTTACCATCGACGCTATCAAGGTAGTACACAATCAGGTACTATCATGCTTTGCTCGAAAATCTTCCATTTATTCGTAGACTTTAAGAAAGCTTTCGACTCTATCAATCGTGAACTTCTGCTGAATAAACTCGCTGCTCAAGCCAAAGTCTATGGACGTTTCCTTCATTTTCTCTGCTCAATTTTACGTCCGAACACACTCTGCGTCTTTGATGTCCTTCAATTCTCCGAGCCTTTAATCGCAAACCGCGGAGTCATATAAGGTGACTCATTGAGCCCTCTGTTATTCTCCTTCTTTTTAGCGGATCTACCTTCATGTTTCCGTGTAAACTCTATAGATATCATATCAGTTCTCTATGCTGATGATCTTGTCATCATATCTCGTGATCTAATGGAATCGCAGCTTTCTCTCAAGGCATTAGATGCATTATGTAGAATAAATCAATTAGAGGTGAATATGGAGAAATCGAAAATTATAAAATTCCGTAAGGGATGCCCAATTTACCGGTCAGACAAGCTATTACTTAATAATCATCCTCTAGAATTCTGTAAAAACTACACCTACTTAGGTATTATGCTTTCATCCAGATGGTCGTTACAACTTTATCTTGACCGCAAAGCATCTAAAGTTGCAATTGCAACCTCTCATGCTTCCAACATTGGTTCACTCTCATTCGAAGGTGCTATTCGCTACTTCCGTATCATGCTTCTTCCTATAATTCAATATGGATTACCTGCATTCTGGGAAGATTTATCTCCGTCTAACTTCGCCCAAATCGACAGGTGCCAATGGAGATTTTTTAAACGCGTTATAGGTGTCTCTCCTAAATCTTCTTCTACTGCTGTAGCAGCGATTTCAAAGCTTCAATCTTGTTATGTGTTTCTTTGTAATCGCATCCATCTTCCTAGAACAGCTGAATTCTATCATCATCTCGAAAACCTTGAAGCAAAATTATCTTGGCTTGACCCAGACATATACCTGACCCCTGCATTCATTCAAATCAATTGGCGAAATCCATAAACGCAACAACGCCCTCTTACTTGGAGAGTTTCTCTTCATGGGTACCATGATAAATTTTGCTCTATTCGTATCCCCCTTCATAACCGTACATCAACATGCATCTGTATGTATTGCCTCCAATCATGTAATTCCTTACTTCACGTGTTTGACTGCCCCCATCTTTCAAAGAGGAGCTTGACGAAGATTGACAAACTACAGAGTCGGTAGCCATGGCGAAGACATTTTGTACTTTTCTTTGCTTTAATGTATATTCGGTGTTTTTATTTATTTTATTTATTTATAATGTCGAGACTAAGAGGCCAATAATACATCTCTACATTATTAACTTTAAAATTATTATCAATATATTATCAAAATTATTAAAATATCTTATAAATATAACAAGCTAGAAAAGCAGGTGGACATTTTAATCCAAGTTTCGTGGGATATTACATATTTCATAAATTTTAATGTTATTAACAATAAATTATGTACCTTGTCTGATATTTTGCAACTACCAGAAATGTTCAGATTACAGCTTACATCACTTCTCAAATTCAAGATTATTGTAGATATCACCTAGAAAATACTTAATAATTTATAGGTATTATAAATATGACATATAATAAATACTTTAGTAATTAAGTAAAAAACGACAATTAAATGGTATCTAAGATATTCTAACCTGTTTACCAGACCAGAGAGCTTTTGGTTTTAATATGCAAGGCTTTAGTAAATTCAATGGCTTACCAGTCAAGGTAGCGAATGCATTAACAACTAACTGTTGATATTGACTCCTAAATATTATAAAATTATAATTGAGGTGAATATCAAGTTTAAAATACTGACCGTTCGAAAAACGTAGATCTGCAAGTCATCTTCACTGAAGATACAATGTGATCGTGTATAAGACCACCAAGAGGGGTACCATCTTTAGGAGCAATATAATTCTTTGTGTTCAACACTAAATTTTTAAAACAACGATTGATTATCGTTACCTAATTTAATGATTTAATACCAATATATTTGAATATTTTTATATTTCAAAAATTGTAAATATATAAATATTATATATAAATAGTCTCACAAGTAATTCGGCGCAAAATAATGCAATACAAAAACAAAAAATACCAAAAATTATACAATAATATGTACGTCATATTATGTTGCGAATCGTATGAAATAAAAATATCAAAGAAATCGGGTGAATTCGTTTAAAAAGTTAAAGTATTACAAAACGAACTTTAGAAATCCCGAATTAAAAAGAGGTTAATTTTATTTAAATAAAAATATATTTATAAAAAATATTATTAAAGATATAATAAAGATATAATAATATATAATATATTTAAAGATATATTGATATGAATATATGTATTTATAGTAATTTAAACACACATTAAGAAATATTGTAAAATAAAACACTATTTCAGTATTAATTCTACAAAAGAATTTTTAGAACAGACAAAAGGAATAAATTTTCAAAATATAAATACATACGATTTTAGTACTCTTTATACAAATCTAGATTTAGTAGATATTAAAGAAGCGTTAGTAAAATTAATTAATCTTATATTCGGAAAAAGATATACATATATATGTTATAATAATTATAACGCCTATCTAACAAAAATTAAACCATCAAATAAATATAAATATATGGATAAAATTGAATTAATAGAATCCTTAAATATTTTGATAAATCAAAATTATTTAAAGGTAGGGACATCTATATTTAGACAATTAAAAGTTGTTCAAATGAAAGGTGATAGTAGCCCAATTATAGCTGACTTATTTTTAAAGAACGTTTTTCGCTTAAACTATAAAGCGAAAAAATATTTAATACAATATGCCTTGTATTAAAATAAAGTAGACTAAATAATCATAATATGTAATAAAATTGAGGCATTATATAATACATTAAATAATGATTTTGAATTTTTATATATATCTAAATTATTCAATTAATTATTCAATTATATTTGATTATTTTTATATTGACGACAAAAAACGTATATATCTAAATATGAACATTAAATTAACATCAATTAAAACTACTTTTAATTTATATCGTAAAGATGACATATTTAAATTTACAAGAAACATATTTTTGCATGAGCATTCATGCATACCATATAATATAAAATATAATACATTAAATAATGAAATTTTAAGAATTGCAACAATATGTAATGATATTGGCTTTCTTAAAATCATTTAAATAATTTAATAGATACATATTTTAAACTAGGTTACTATAAAAATAACATCAAGCAGAAAATAGTAAAATATATAAATCAACACAATAATATAAAGAATAAATTTAAACTCTTAAGTGGCAAATTTTTATGGATGGATAATAAATAATATACTTTGAATTATAAGTACGCTTTAATTATTTTATAATTAAAGCGTACTGATATCGGCTTTTTGTCTTGTAATGATATCGGCTTTTTTCAAACATAAAATCTCACAAAAAAAAATAAAAAGTTTTTAAATCAAGACAATTTATACTTTAAAGCGGAAAATGTTTTTGAAAAATTTCATCAGATGAAATAATGTATGTCATCGCAGCTATGTTTGGTCTATTAATATTGGCCGAAACATTATAACATAGCAGTTCTTCCTGATGACCTCTAATCTTATTCTGATCCATCGTCTGTTAGTTATTAATCACTTTATAAAAATTGACTTTTACATAATTGATTATACATAATCTTATATAACAAATATTTATTATTTCTAGTTATTCATTTTTATTTAACAATTATTTATTATTAGTATAAAATGCAAAGACTCAGTTTATTGACCAGAGTATTTATAACTTTATATTATTACATAACTTACAGTCATAAGTTATAATTTTTGATAATTTATAAGTTATGATATGATATTACGATGTGCGGAATAACGATTAATTAAGTACAAAAATACTTTATATAAATTATTAATTGAAATTAATAATTGATATTACGATGTGCGGAATAACGATTAATTAAGTACAAAAATACTTTATATAAATTATTAATTGAAATTAATAATTTCAATTGGGTTGCACGACGATTAAATAGACGAACCGATAAATTATTTTTTTGTTGAAGTGAATTCCAGACATTAGAAAGTGATTATAACGTTGATGTAAGTTAATAAAATATATTATCAATATATAATATAACATTATTAATATAAATTATTGTAGTTATATATAATTAATTAAAATAAGTGTCAATTTCATTACAAACTAATCAATAAATGAAGCTTACTAAGTTCAGCAATTTCAACTCGACATTGTTCGTCCTGAGGGAAATGCAAATTTAGTTCGTCACCGTCAAAGTCAGCATTATAAGATTTACAGTTTGAATAATGAAGTCGCATAACCTTTTCATTCTTAAGCACTCGAGCCTAAAGTGTAAATTCATAGATTATGTTTAATTAATAAAAATATGAAATCTATGAGCAATTGACTAATGGACTTCAGTATTTTTTATACAAGTCAAAGTTAAGAAGTGCATTCATTAATGATGAATTCTGTAGATATGTACATGTCTTTGATTGATTTTCATAATTCTATTATTAATGATAAATTGTTAATTTTTACAAAGTCGTAATAGTTTAATTATTTGGGCGAATATATGTGACTGACATCATCAGATAAATGTTATCTACAAAAACATTTATTCGTTCCGTGATTCCGAACTAATTAAAACAGTGTTTTCAATCCGGTATTAACATTTAAATAATCGTGATAGTCTGATAATCACGTATTAAAGATCAAATAGTTTTTATTAATCGAATGTTCTTTAAAAATTTGTAGAATTTCTGATAGCTATCATAACAACTGTCAGTTGTATTTTTTTTATTTTGTATGAAACAAATTTTGATTCTAAATGTTAAATTTTGTATTTGAATGTTAATTTTTTTTGACAAACATTGGTTTGTCTTATTTCGGAATCATTATAAAAGCTTAAATTAAAACAGTAAATCGTTGTGATAATAAATTAATTTTGTAACAGTAACTGAACAAAGAGCTGTATTGAACGGACATTCAACATTTACTAAGTAATTCGCTGTGTTACATAAGAATCTATTGCGAATTTGTAAAATGTATTTATAATCATAGGTTATATATTATTTTCGCCAATTAATAATTATCAAAATATTATTAATTAAATAATTAATTGCTAAATTATTATTTGATAATTAAAGAATTATTGATAAATCTATCAGCGATCAGTATTAAAAAAGTAGAATACGAGCTCTATATTAGCACGTACAACATGCCCCATGAAGCTAGGACGGTGAAGAGTTGGCTGCCGATTAATCATCAAATAGTCGCCGTTATCTAGATGTCGATATATCTATATCAGAAAAATAAAAAATAAAAAAATACATTGGTATTACAAGGCATCCAGTATTTGGTTTTATTGAATCAGCAATCTCCTTTCTTTGCTCAAAGCTATCAGGACGAAGACGAATTACAGCTCCGCTGGACTTTTTTATATATTTAGCTCTAAATATTAAAAAACAAATTGATAATATGAACATGTGAGATTGAAAAAAGGCATTTTGACTGATCAAATAATTGATGATATTAAAGGGTAAACTATAGAAAATACTTAATTAAATACTTTCGATTATCAAAAGCGAAACAGTAAAGAGTCGCAATTGTCTTATAAGCGACTATAAGTTACAGTTACCTATTTAAGGTTAATAAGTATAATTAGTAATTAATTATTACTAATAATTGATTAATTATTACTAATAATTAATTAATTATTAGTAATTAATTATTAAAATTAATTAATAAAATTATTATTCAATAATCAAAATCGAAATGGCAAGACGCCCAGCAAGAGGTAGAAAATTTATTAAATTTTCGATTCGAGTTTGGAATCATCATCAGAAATTGTATTTTATTATCTCAGAAAAATTTTTTACATAACAAAGCAGGGCGCCTTGTTATTTCGATATTGCCCTTCCGTCTCATTTATTATTCAAATAATTATTTTTTACTTGTTTATTATTGATTTATTTCAAAAATTACATTCAAGGAATCCCGCAAATGGGCCCATTTAAAATAAACAAAATTAAAATAAGTATTCATTTGATGTAATCACCGACTCCGTATTGGAATGTTGCCAGAATGGCGCACGATCTTTGATCTTGATGCTCTTAAGCAAGCCCATATCATTCTAGCCGAAGATATGCCGATTGATGTGCGCAAAGCGCTTATCTCATTAATATAGTCCGTACAATTTTTATCTGCTAGTTTTCTAGCTAAGTTCTTAAGCAAAGCAGACGCTGCCGGTCCAAGAGCGCCGTTAGTGGAAGCTACGAATGGAGAAAAGGATGCATTTTCAATATCAATAATTCGTTCTTCTTATTTCGCTCGCTTTCTGCATTTGTGACATTCAAATGCGGCGGATGGTGACTTAATGGAATAGGATGGTGCAAGATTATTGAAGACACAAACGTTGATGAACGTTCGCTCCATCATAGTTCCAAAAAGTCTGTTTCACACAATATCTGCTTGATCTTCAGGTTTGCGAGTTATCGTACTGGTCAAAAAGTTGTAGCATTCGTGTACTACTAACAGGCACGGTTCAAGGCAACACAGCTACATGCAGTGGACAAATAGCTAGATAGTGTATCTCGTATTTCGTTATGTCTAATTATTGTCAAGGCACCCGTACGACACGATAACGCATGATAGCAAGACATCTCTGATCGACAGATGCATATACCCGATATGTCGTTTGAAGACCATCCATACCGTGCTGCGACAGCATCTTGAAATTCATGATGTGACAGGTGGAATGATTTAAACGATAGTGAACGGATTGTTAACCAGCTGTATGTGCTCTTCCAACTAGCGTACTGTAAAACATCTGCATCCTCGAATAATCTGACGATATCATCTCTTTTGGCTTTGGCAGTGGCTAAGTTTGTGCTGGTTATAAGTCTTCGGGCCTCATGTTGGGCATCAATTAATTCAGAAAAACTCAAATCTTTGAGCAAATAGACGTTAAAATTCTTGACGACTCAAACTGCGATAGTGCTTCCACGATATAACTTCTGTTGCCAAGACCACCAACGGACGTTTGTAATGCAATAATTTGCTTCTGCATGTAAGATAGTTCGGTGTTGACAAGTATTTGTACAAATTGCCAATAAATCTCATCGTGTAATAATTGCATGCTTTCAGGAGTGATTTTGGTCGTCCTTGAAAGGTGTATCCACTTTGATTGGACCTCATATACGATTGCAGAATAAGCCGAGTGTGCATCAAACCTAGCAGCGTCAGTCAGCTTAGTGATTAGAGAGATAGACTTTGAAATCCAGCTGTGTACATCAGATTGTTTATATGTTGACAAACCAATTAGAGAACCAAGGATAACCAACCCATCTGTCACGACTTCTATGCTCGTTCCTGTAAACGCTGACTTTGCGAGATCTTCATTATTAGGATGTATCAACAGCTTCGACTTTACTGGATTTACAATATAGCCGTAGTGGGGACCGTTGTCTGCAAGCCATTCCCATGCATTGTGCAGTGTAGATACGCTGCCAACAAATGAAGCATCATCCGAAACCCATCTCTGGAAAATGACAGAAACTGAGGCGTGTAGACGATGAATAAGCACCAACGAAGATACGGCAAAAGCCGCCATTGCCAAGGGTCCCCTTGCGTTAGGCCTTCTTGTGCCATGATGATATTGCCTTCCATGATAAGCTGTGTATTATGTTAATATGTATTGTAAAGTGGCACAGATAAAGCTGGACATACCATCCCAACATTTGCCAGCAAGAGTTTCCTATTGACACAATTGAAAGCATTCGCTGCATCGATAGCAAGTAAGCCAACCATATTGCTTCTCGAGAATTCACTGTTTATGCTACAAATCGCATATTCAATACTTGCCTGCTGACCGGCACAAAGTTGCATAACGCCTGCTACTGCTTGCAATTTTGGGGAAGCGACTTCGAGAATAACCTTACCAATCAATTGTCGGATACTCTCGCTAACTCCTATTGGCCTAATCCCTGGTTTTTTATTGAGTGCGATTATCTGCTGGCCGTGAATGCTTCCATATGGGTGGGGTTTATTGCTTCTGTAGCAATTTTATAAACCATGTCAGCTAAAGCATCGGCAAGACGTTGAGAGTGAGTCTTGGAACTGCTCAATAACGTTTTCATTATAACATCAGTCATTCCGGATGGACCCGCACCGCCTTGTAATTTTTTAGCAGCTTTCATTATCCTGGTTCTATCAATAACTGTGTATTCAGCTGGGTGGTGAGAAATACTTCCACTGAGACTATTTTCTTGGAGAGCGACCGCTTACACGTCTCTGGCAGCGGGATGAAGATCTAGCAGAATATTCTTAATCATCTGTTCATTCAGTTCGTCGTTCATCTTAAACAAGGCTGGTTCGTCAGACTCTTTTATGGTAAGACTATTAAGCGCACCTCTTGTGTTTCCTGATTGCATGAGCCATGAAAATGACTTTAAGCGGTCATTGTGCTTTGTACGTGGTTTTCTAGTCTGAGCATTCACGGCATTTTGAAGAACAATACCTTTATATAGCAAGACTATGAAATCACCATTTTGTCATGCATCCAAGTGTCTTTCAAGAGCCTTTCCCAACGCGGCTGTTTTTCTCGTCGGTAATCTTTGGAGTAATAGCTGACACATTACAGTTGCCTCTTTCAATGCAGTTGGGTGTTCAGGATGGTTGTTAGTGAATTTGCTGTATGCCGAAGTCAAAAGGTCCACGAACCTATTACTGGCATCACAAATTGGGGGATGAAAGAGGTTTGGTCTCAATGTTCTAATTTCATCATAAATTGTTGATATGGTCGGTAGATGAAGAAGACATGTTATTTGCGGTTTGTTAGGAGCTGCCGTAATCTGAACGCTTGACAACAGTTGATTAATGTCGTCGTCAATAAACTCATTGGTGCGTGCATTTTGTCTCTCCATATTGATAGAAGGGCTGTTATTTGAGCAATTAGGCGCTGCACAGTTCGTACAATGCTTGTTAGCCTTGCGACACCGACAACCCTTGCAAACAGCGTTCGGTCCATTACAACCGCATCATCTAGGAAGTGCTGATGGCACGCCCTTTGACATATTTTCAAGTTGTAGTTTGTGTTGTGTCAAGCTGGACGATTGTGTGTTTAAGCTGTAACTTCCAGATATGATCAGGTTTATGATTGTATGTATATGATATTGTAAGTTTAAATAACCAAAAATTTTAACCAAATAATTATTGAAAAAATAAAAATAACAATTAATAAAAATACGTATATGAAATTATAAATTATACAAACAATTAATATATTTTATTTTTGTAAACTATTTGACCAGCTTAAAATATTGAAATATCAAAATATTATTTATTATTATTTATTATTTTTGTAAAATATTGACCATTTAGCAGATCTAATAAATTAACAGATAAAAATGTTGGCAATTAATTGCTTGATTTAGAGTTATTTATAGTATTATTTATTTGCTTTTTTATAAAGTAAAATAAAGCAATCCAAGTATTAATAGATATATAGATAAATATAATTATTAATAAATCTAATTATTATAGATAATTATAATATTTTAATCATAAAATAATCTATCAAAGGTAATTAAATATTATATTTATATTGTATTTTTATACTGGACAAGAATACAAATGGATACGGATAATTAATAAATCTGAAGTCTAACTACCCTGGAAATTCATTTGGACCCCTTAATATCAGTTGATAAATCCTTGCGAAATTGTATTTATTAATGGCTTCGGGGTAGTCTAGGCTTTTAGCAAAAAACTCTGGAACTCCAATTTCGAAAGTAGCTAAGTATGGATCCGGAGAAATTACTGATCTTCCAGCAAAATCTACTCTCTTGCCCATTATGTTTTTACGAAGAATTCCTTCCTTTTTCTCAATAAGCTTAAGACAAACAGATGAAAAATTAACACTGCAATCCTCTTTGTTATACCTCTTTGACGCCTTTGAACTGATCAGCACGTAGAGCTGTTCTACCGATATTCTGTGATTCATAAATCCCATTAACTTTCCTCTGTAGCAGCATCCAATGTAATTGAAGTTTGCGTTTGACCTCCTTGTCATTAGATTTCTACAAATTAATTTTCAACTTATCTAATACAAGACAGATTTTACGAAACAACTTTTTTGCTGTCTATCAAAATGGATTGAAGTTCGTTATTCTCATGTATTATGGCATTGTAAGCTGTAGATTCGGCATTTTCCGATATCATTCCGCGTAGAGAATTTAACTAAAGAAAAATTTGGGTTACTGCCATTTAGTAACTAAATAATTGCATTTATAAGAAATATTTTTAAATTATTTTAAAATATTATTAATTATATGAATCATAAATAAGATAAGCGATATACATTACGGTATTTAGAATTTGATTCTATTCTAATAAAATAATAAATAATTATACAATAAAACTTGATTAAATAATTTTTAATTTTATGATTAATTTCATATTAATTATGTAATTTAATTAGAATATAATTATCTTTTATAAAAGATATTAGCTGTTAAAAATTAAAGAGTTTAAATAATTTAATCTGATTGTTTCTTTGTAAAACGCTTTAAAATAAATTAAAAAAAATTTAAATAAATTAATTATTCTTATTTTTAATAAATAGGTTATGTAACTCAAGAAAAATATATTATTATAATAATATTCCACAATTATATTGTATAAATTATAATTGTATTAAGACAATTACCTAAAATAATTCACATTTTCCCAAGTAAATAAAATTTTCGAACATTAAATTTCAGCACAATATTAAAAATTAATAAATTTTATAACTGAAAGTTTCAATAACTGAAATATTTATATTTTTAAAATAATTTATAATTCGTTAATTCGGAAAATAATTTATAATTCGTTAAAGTTATCAAATTATATTTTTGTTGTATTTACAATTATATTTACAATTGATTTAACTTTAAATGCTATGTGCTTAATTATAAAGTAATTAAGTTAATTGGTGAGGTAAGTATATAAGTATTTTCAGAATTCGTAAAATTATAAATCATTTTGAATTTTTTTAAATTCAAATTAAATTTAACTCACGATATATAACTTACCGGACGAAATTTTGGCGGTACTACCAATACTGATTCCAGCATGAACAGATCAAGCAGCGAAGACGCATTCTCATCTTTCTCTTTTAAGCCATAAAATGCCGAAAGAATATCTTTGTCATTTCGCCATAGTTCTGTAAGATGATTTCGTACATCAATTGGAGAGAAATATGTTTGAATCGCTTCAGATTGTGTTGCCTTTATTAGAAAAATTTTAAATGTAATTTCAGACAAAAAATATGTTATTTAAAAAATATATATTATTAAATTTTATGAGTTAAATTATCATTTTTTGCTCTTGTGTTATTCCGATTCAATAAACGTTTTTAAATAAATTATATTAAATATTACATTATAAGATAAATAATAATGTTAATAATTTCATCATTAATATATTATTTCTACATATATGAAGGTGACATAAATATACTTATGTAAGCTTCATCGATTTTAAAATGAGCGTTTGACAAAATAGATACAAAAGTAAGGAGAAATTTAATTTCGCCGGGGTGGTCTATTATGTCAACGTGATAGGTTGAGCATTGGAAATGAAGTTATCGAATTCTGCAATTCGTACAACTATTTGGGAATTATTTCAACAAAATGGTCATTCACTGAACATCTGCATCGTAAATTCGCCAAAATTGTAAGCGCCACTTCCTCAGCCAAAACCCTAGGAGCGCTGTCCTTTGCAGGGGCATTAAGATATTTCCGATCCATTGTTTCCGATTGTAACTTACACATTACTTACAATTTGGTGGGATATAACTCATATAATTTTGAGCAAATATATAAAGTGCAATGGCGATTTGTTAAGAATGTAGTCGTAATCCCGACTAAGTGACCTCACGAATGGTCGCATTGCTTTCTTCATTAGAGTCTTGCTCCAAATACACAAGAGAATATATAAACTTGGCATCACTTCTTCGTATATGTCTAATCCGGATGTTTTACGGCAAAATTGAATTCATAAATCCTGAGTATTGTAATACTCCTGCATGCACAGTCTACTTGGAGAGACCCTTGCAGCAGAAAGCGACCCCTGGTTTGGCGCGTATCCATTAATGGATATTACGACAGGTTGTGTACAATTGGTATCTCGCTACATGAAATATCCAGTTCATGTATTTATGCATTATGCATAAATAAAAGTGCAAATATCTTTCACGTGTTTCGTTGCCAGGTACTAAAGAAGATTCCACTTAAAGACATTGATAAAAAGCAGCGAATAGCAAGCGGTAACTTGTAATATTATTTTATTATCCTTTGTCTTTATTTTCTCTTTGCCCAATACCGATAGGTAAATGAGGCTAAATAAACTATGGAAATAGACTACTTTTCCCCACAAATAGAGTTTACAAAATTAAACTTTTTCATCAAATAAAAAAAACAATGTTTTTTTAATAAATTAAAAAAAACAATCCGTTAATTATTCAAAGATACTAAATCAAATGTCTAAATAGCGCTAGTCGCGATGTTCAAAAAGGCTACCTACTTGATTGCGCCAATCATGTTCGTCGCTGTTAATTAATCTAAAATCATAGCAAAAACAATGAAATAAAAATATAAAGCAAAGTGAATTTATAATTAAATTGATACTTTAATTGCATGATTTTCTTGATTAATTAAGTATTTGTCAGTCATTAATTATTAATCGTTGACTAAAAAAATACGAAAGAATAAAGAAAAATAGAGCTACATAAAATAAAAATATATGAAAAATAAACGACTTTAGTAATTTTATCAAAATAACAAAATAATAAAATTAAAATAATAAGGAAGTAAAATACATAATTTCAACACATTCACTAAAAGATCTAAAATAGAAATCTAAAATAAAATGCAAGGATGGCGAAATCTTATCTTAAACCATTTTAGATAGCTGAGATGTTTGTATCATATTTGTAACAACTACTTTTGTATAAAATTTGTTCATTTTTAATATCAGGATAAATATTCGAATATTGAATTTACATAAAAATACCAATGTCAACTTTAAAATGTTTACTTCAATAATCAAATTTGTGTCTGATATAAGCGATTGAATAACTTTAAGCAATTTTTTATAGGCACTTAAAAGATACTTACGTATCTTGCGATAATTTTGATTTCGTCTTTTGTTGAGTGTAGAATATTTTAAATTTTTGATCGTGTCGAATCGATCGAATCTTCGAAAAGCAATTTGGGCATGTTTTACCTGTAAAATTTCAAGAATTTATAAAACAGTACATGACAAATATCTAGACATAATATGAAGCTTTTGATACTTTAAGATACAAAATTTAATTATTTAAATATACATAGAACAATATATAATATTATAATAAATATTAAGCAAATATAATTAAAGATTTAAGTATAATTTAAGATTTATGATAAATTACAAGGTGGAAAATTAGATATAAAAGTGAAATTCAGTTTCAACATTTTTTGAATAACGATGTTTATTCTATATATCATTTATATAGATTTATATATAAAATATAATATATTATATTAAAATAATATAATATATTAAAATATATTAAAATATATTAAATTGAATATTTTATTCACAGATTCATAAAAATGAAATGATAATTCAATATAAAAAATTAATGAAATACTTTTAACGTTTAAAGGCTAATATAAAATTTTCAAAATTACCTGATCTTACAATCTTTGATTCGAATGATTTAAGGGCCAATCGATAAGCAAATGTAGCATTTTTGGAGAGCTTTTCTGTATTTTCTTTTTCTACAATAAGAAATGTATAACAAAATGATATAGAATATTGACAATAAAGAATAATAGGTGATACTATAATATTATAATATTATATTATATTATAATACTATAATCACATATTTACTATAATCACATATAATCACGTTATTTACTATAATTATAACAATCGTTATTTGATGAATGTATTGCATAAAGATTATTGCTCAATGTATTTTCTAAGTTTTAAAAGAACACAATAATTCGTCATATTATAGTTAATGTCTCAAGATAATGGCAATATATGGCAATGAATTGTTATATCGTCGTCAAATTATATGATGTCATTATTATACGACATCATTATATGACGTCATTACTATATTATTATAATATTATCGTCGTCATAATATTATAATTAGTATCTCAAGATAATGGCAATTTATGGCAAAGATCTTTGCATATTGCAATATTAAATCGACGAATAAAAGCATTAAAGCTAAATAAATAAATTGTTTGCAAAGTAAAAATATGTCAGTTACTTTGCAGTAACCGACAGTGTCAAATACCCATTATTGATTATTTGCCAACAAGTACGAGAAGAAAAATAGCATCGCGGAGTGTTTTTAAAAATGATTAAAGACAAAATCAAGGACAGGTTAAGAAATATAGATTAAATTAATCGATTGGAATACAAATTAATTGATTACATATTTATTTATTGATTGAAATAAATTCTTTGATTTGAAAGTATCGCTAGCATCGATCTAGCATCGAATAATACTATCGTCATGATCTTAATATTACGGCGACGTTAAAAGATATAAATAAGATATAAAATAAGGGAATGAAATATACGTTAATATATTTCCAATTCCCTATAATGAAATAGAAATATTCTCTAATGGGAATATATATTTATATGTATAATAAATTAAAATTTATATAATAAATTTTCTAAATTTATTAGTGAATAATAATTCATTGTAATAGTTCATTATTCAATAATAATGAACAAAACGGTCTATTAGCAGTCAATACCAAAAATGCTTTAATATGATTAACAGAAAGGTTCTTTTAAAGATGTGAAGCATATTTGCCCAGGTCTTGCACCAACATTATCGAATATATACTCTTTGGAAGCTGAAATGATTACCGGAATTACATCTTTATGGTCAAGGGAGGGAGTGACACAGGGAGATCCCTTGGCAATGGCAGCCTTTGCAATCGCGTCTATTATCATAATTAATCAATTCCGAATTTGTGTCCTAGCGTTACGCAAAGATGGTATGCAGATGACGCGAACTTTGTGGGTAATCCTAATGATTTGGACAAGGTTTGGACTATTCAGTGTGATGAAGGACCGAAATATGGATATTTTGTGAATACATTGAAAACAAAATTGCTACTGCATTCTATGCCTGATACTCCCTTACTATAAACAATCAAATTCAGGTTGTATTAGGTGGATTACAAATATTAGGCGCGCCAATCGGCAATGAAGAATACATAGATTCAATAATATATGTATTCTTCATTGCCGATTGGCGCGCCTAATATTTGTAAAACGTCTGATAAAGTGAGTAATTGGATCACGTTAATTGATCGACTGACTGATGTAGCAAGCATAGATTCTAATGTAGCTTTTTGTTGCCTAACCAAATCTACACAGTGGAAGTGGTCTAATTTTTCGCGAACAACACAATGCCGTTGTTCATCATTAGAATCACTACGTGAAGCAATTGGTGATCGCTTTGTTCCAACTTTGTTACGGAGAGATGTTCCCTCTTGTAAGCTTGACTTACTTTCTTTGCCTATCAGATATGGTCGATTAGGAATCGAGCAACTCGAGCATACCGAACATAAGTTCGAATAGTCTAGAATATTATGTGAATGTTATCTTACAGGCGCAACCGGTGATATTCTGCGCACAACACATAAGGAATTATTGAGAAGCATTCGAAGTTATCGAGATCGCTTGAATAATAAGCGAATGAAATACATACAGGAAAAAATTCCCAGTGGTACTACAAACGCAATTAAGTTTGCAAGTGAACACAGACCACCCGTTTGGCTTAGTTCAATTCCACTTTCAGTGGATAAGTTTCACCTTACAGGTGATGAGTTCAGAGATGATGTTTCTATTCGATACAATTGGGACACACCATATGTACCAAATGGCAAATGCTTTTGCGGACAAGGCGGAACATTATCACACATGTTATCTTGTAAGATTGGTGCTTCAACAATCATTAGACATAATGCAATCAGAGACATTATCTCATATGAGCTCACAAAGGTTTGTCATGCTGTGGAAACAGAACCACGATTGAAACCATTAAATAATACTGTTGAGTTTGAGAATGAAAATACTTGCAGAAAGAATGATGCGCGTGCCTATGCTACCCGTAGTTTTTTCGGTTTCCGGTAGTATGGGTCAAGAAGCCGATGGAATTTTGAAAAATATTGCTAAAATGCAAAATGCGAACCGGCCGTGTGTACGCAGATGTTATTTGCCAATTGAGAAGAAAGATTGGATTCGCCTTGGTACAGGCATCTTCTCAAGCAATAAGGGGTAGTCGCTCCACAAGAGGCAATCCCTATCATTTGAATGAACAACTTATGATGAATGAAGATCGTAATAAATACGAATAAAGAACTTAATGACAATAACTAAAACTTTTACTAAGATTTGTTTTATTTTGTGAAAATAAATTTTCTTTGCTAAAAAATGTAAACTTAAATTTGCGCAAGCTTAAAATTAAGCCTGTGTAAATAAAATAAGCTTAAATACATTAAATTAAAACTTATTATTAAATTTAAAATTTAATAATAAATTTTAATTTTAAATTTTTATTTGTTCTATTCAGAAACAGAATTTAAATTGTTATTGTGAAATAAATATAAAATAAATAATTATTAATAATATTTTAATTGATAATAATTTTATAATTTATTATTAATTTATTAAATAATTTATTTAACAGATAAATAATTTATTATTAATTTATTAAATAATTTATTTAACAGATAAATAATTTATTTATTAATAAATAATTATTAATGAATAATTATTTAATAATTATCTAATAATATTTTATATTTTACGTGGCAAAGGCATCCCAGCTGCAAGCTCACAAGTTCACTAACAAAAATAGAATAAATACAACTTGTTTATTCAAAATGATAACTAATAACGCTTATCGAATATTTGATTTTGGGTACCTTTAAAGTTTTCTCTGGCAAGGATTTCATCAAAGTACTGACTCCAATATTCCGCATTCTTCATTCCAGACTCTTCGTTGATGGCGTGATCGAATCTGCTAGCTAGATCAAGTCTATCATGTTTGATCACTTTCTGTTTGTATTTTAAAAGAACCTTATCACTTGGATAAGCTATTAGGCAATGACAACTCATACAGCTTCGTCTTAGTAACTAAAATAAAGAAACAACGTTCGTAATTAAAAATTCAAATAATTAATGAATTTCAAATTATAAATATTTTGACAAATATGATCAAATTCACAAATTCACATATTCTTAAAACATTTTATACAATTATAAAACAAGAAATTTTGATGAAACAAGAAATATTTAAATCTGAAATTTTTAAATAAAATTAAAAATGTTATTTATGAATTAATGAATTAATGATTTAATATTCGGAAAATTGTAATCTTTCGAAACATTATTTTTAATTTTATTTATAAAATTTGTATTTTCGCTATGTGACGTTAAATTTTCGACGCTATAGCATACGATTAGAATGTAACGACATATTTTAACGACACCTTAATGTGCTGATTACATTTTGTAGATGTTCAACTAATTTGATAAAATTTACTCTATTAAAAAGTATCGCTAAAATTTAAGTCACTTTTGAAAATGTGACCATGATACAACAAATATTACATAATTAATCAAATCATAAAAATTTATTATTACGAACAAAGCAAAATAAAACTTTGAGTTAATTAATTTTACAAAGCCTTAAACGCTTATTCAACTTCTAGGATAAAAATCGCTGTAAATGCGTACTTATATAGTCCTAAATAGATATCATTAAGATGTCGGGACAAACGAGTTAATTTTTTATTATAAATAAAATAGATAATGATGTCGAAACGTAGAAAGTCATCAATATATGCCCAATATAACGTTATTTTCGCTGATAAGGTCAATAACATCGGCTTATAAATTAATATTGTAAACCCAAACTGGGATAAAAAAGCGAAAATTAGTAACTGCGGAGACGATTTATAAAAAAGAATAGACGCCTACGTTAAATTAAAATAATTGAAATAATTTTGCATCTTAAGATTGATAATGATTTTAATGCCAAATGGATAATGAGTTATTTACAAATGCTTTGTAAAAATGATATAATGCTAAATTATAATTATTTTTTTGTATATTTTCTTTATTTAATACAAATTTTCTTTGGATTATATACAAACTTATTCAAATTGTAATTGATAAATTTACGGCTTATTTATTTCGCAAGCTGATGCTATAATAAATATTTTTTTTGTAGTACATTATTATAAAAAATAATATAATACATTAAATAAATATATTGTCTGTCGCTCCAAACCTAAAGCTTAAAAATAAATTTTGTAGCGAGCGCCCAATGCACTATTTTTCAAGGATATTGTATTTAGGGTAATGTAACTTTAAATATTAGACCATTGAAACAAATGCTTTCTTGTCGCTCCTCAAAATATAAGGTTGTAATATATTTTTTATTTATATTTTCTTAGATCATGCGTGGACACTACAAGAGTCAACAATCCGGTGAAGTTGTGGCCGTTTATCGCAAAAGAATTGTCATTCACGTAGAACGTATTAAACGAGAGAAATAAAACGGGCTTACAGTCCATGCCGTAATTCATCCATCAAACATAAATAATATTTTTTGTAAAATTTTAAAACCCCACATCGTTAATTGCGTTTAATAATTTAATAATAAATTTTAATTTAATAATTTAATTATTTAATTATAATTTAATAATTTAATATTAAATAATAAATAATTGCTATATAAAATTTTATATATCTTAGATCACGTCAAAATTATAAATTGAAATTTAAAAGAAATCAAGTTTATAAATTGACGTTTTAATTTAATAGTTTTTATAGTTTGCACATTGTTGATTACTAGATAAGGGTATATTCAAACCCGAATAGCTAGGCCACAATCACGTCCGTATGGAAATACGGATGGCAGACGAGTCGCGATTTTTAATCGCGATGTTTTTTATTGTTTATCGAAACCGTTAACACGATGAAAGTTATGATAGATAAAAGTTAAATGTAAGAATCAAGTTTTACCCGTAGGAGTTCAGGAAAGAAGCATGGATTGTACAAGGGCAAAACAAAATCAATAGAACCGTAATGCCCGGTACAGTCCAAATATGATAGTCCGCACGTATCACAAGTATCTCCAGGTTCCATCGGTCCTATAATTGATACATAAATTAGCACAAATAGGCATGTTTGATTGAATATTTGATTAGGTTAAGTGTTTAACAGTTCAATTGTTGTATAAACAAAAACTAAAATTCGATAGAATTAGAATTGATTATTCGATAAAAAGGAATAAGTGATTCCGTATAATCATAGAACGAAAAAAGATCTTAATTGATTTATTTGACTCTTGTTACAGCATCAGCTTCTATCCAACCGCTCACTCTCAACATTCGAGAACATTTGCGCCTGACAGATACCTCTGTTTCTTAAGACAACTCCAAAAATTTATTACTGTCAATACAATATTTACAAAACGCTTTTACAATAGCGATAAATCGCTATAAACGCAGAAATCGCTTTAAATGATTAATTAATAATTAAGTAATTATGTTAATTAACCTGTAATTAACAGTAATAACTTTTAGGTTTCATAAATAAAATGGAAAATAATATTACTTTATAGTCAAAAAGCAGAAGGTAATCAGGACTAAAAAGACTCTCTAGAAAGAGATCTTGAGGTAGACTTCGATACCGTTCAAGAGATCAAATCTCGAAGACCGCATTGAGGTATCTGAAAGATAACTCTGTTATGTCGCTCAGGATCGCGATGTCTGGAGTATTAATTATCCAGTAGTGGGAGGGATCTGGCACTGATGAGTCATTGTGATGACGAAACGGCATTCGTCATTCTTTCGCGTCTAGCTTACATGTTTTACAAGAAATTCACGCGGAATGGTCTCACTCTCCTTAATATTAATACTCCAGACATTAATATTCCTAGCTAACATATTTGACTAAAAAATAAAATTTATGCGAAATTATAGATAAAATTCTTCCAGGATTATATAAATTCTGTAAATATCAAACTTTTATTATAATGATGTTTTGTTTACATGTCAAATATTTCTTAATGTTTCACAAATAAAATGTGTAATTGCCTACAATCAAAAAACTTGTTAATAAAGTTTTTGAATTTCACATTATACATATGAGACATGTCAGTTGCATAGTTCATTTATACATATACTATGTATATGTATATACTACATATATACATGTACTATTATTATTTTTAATATTTAGTGCCTGAAGTATAATTAATGCTTTTATGTGAATCCAGACCTATTGCTGTGTAGGCTCATACTGAAAAATTCATTAATTAAAATATAAAAGAATTTTTATTTAAAAATTCATTTGTATTAATCACCATATTTAAAAAATGCATAATTGTAATTGTGTAATTACACAATTACAACATTTAATAATTATTAATTAATTATTTAATTATTATATTTAATTAATTTTATAATATGAATTTTTTATTTAATATGAACTATTCAAAATTGCAAATGGCTAGAACAAAGTACCGCAAAATGAAAATCTTTCATTGGAGATTTTTATTACGCGAAACTCTAAGATTTTCGCGTGATATAAGACGAGATATTTTAAAGTTTTTATAAGTTTGCTAAGACAAGGCCGTTATCTGCGAAATCGCTGTGTGACCACAGTCGATGTGATTTTAGGATAAATAATACTGTATTGCTTGCAATCTAGAATCGCCGTAATCGCATTGTGGAATTATTGGAAAATATATTTGTATTTATTGAAGAATTTAAGATCTAATAATAAGTAGTATTTTACATACAAACAAATATGATATAAACAACGAATAAGGATGCCAATCTGAAAAACTAAAGGAATAAATAAAGATCCAAGCCCACCTAAAGAATAATCAAATATTGATTTCTTAATTGGCCGACCAGCTGCGTCTACAGATTGAGGAACTGTCAGGCCAGTTGAAGGTAGCTTAAGCTTTTCGTTTGATGTGTAGCACCGCAATTTAAGTTCATTCACAAGGTAATCTGGCCTAAAGTCGGAGTATGGCTTGGACATCTATAATACGTTAAAACTGTAAAAAAAAACAATGAACTACAGAAAACGATATTAATAAAGAGTATCTCTACTATCCAATGTAATATTTTAAATTGCCGAATATAAAAAAATGCAAATATTATAATCAACGTATAATTATATCATTCTGGTATGAATTTAATCAATAACTATTCAATTACAAAATTAATTTAATTAATTCTAATCAATTACAAAATTATTATATTACAAATTAAATAATCATTGTTATAATAAATTAAATATAATTAAATAATTAATTAATTAAATAAATTAAAATATAAGAATCAACGTATAATGATACTATTTTGGTATAACTGCAGAATCTAAAACAAGAAAACTGTTATTATATTTATATTATTCTGGTATGAATTTAATCAATACTTAAATATTACAACATAAAAATACTATCATATATTAATAATATGAAATCTACGATAATATTAAGATATCAATATTCTAATAATATTATCTTAACATTCTATTAATAGTCTAATATTAAGATAATATATAATATAAAATATATAATTACGTATACTATATAAATATATAAAAATATACTATATATATTAATATACAGTTTCGTAACATGTGCAGTAACTAAATGTTCACATCTCAACTGACACATAACGCATTTAAATGGCAATCAACGTCACATTTCACTTTAAAATAGAAATTGATAAGACGAACATTTTGATTTTTAAAGGTGATTTAAAAAATATATAGATATATGTTATATCGCAATAACAAATAATTGCTTAACAACAATTCCAATATAATAATTTAAGCTGCATTTTTGCTTTTATTAAAGGAAAACAAATCGTTTGGAATTTAAGGATAGTCTTGATTTGGCATATAAATACCAAATTTGTTTAACTGCAATCAATTATTAAATTTATTAATTATAAAATTAATAAATAATAATTATACTATCATAATTATTATATTACATGTTAAATAATCATTATTATAATAATTAAAATATTTGAATCAACGTATAAGGATATTATTTTGGTATGAATTAAATCAATATTAATTTTTAAATAGTATTGATTTGGCATATAAATACTAAATTTGTTCAATTGCCATCAATAATTAAATTTATTAATTATGAGAGAATTTATTATACCTCTTTACCTTTCGGTACTGGGTAAACAAAATAAATACACCAAAAGTTTATCAATTTTATAAGTTGTATTTCAAAATCTTCTCCTACTGTCAATATCGGATAGTGACAGATTTTTCAAAATTGGGCAAGTGAAGATATGCAGGTTAGATGCGCATTCATTTTTGCAAAGAACACAAATGCACAAAGAGCACCGTGCATGTACTGGAATTCTAATAGCGCAGAATTTATCGTGATATCCATGGACAGATGCTCTCCAGATCAGCGGTCTTTTCCTTGCACAGGGTTCTCTCCATTTAGTCTGTAAGAATGCCGGAGTAAGATAAAATTCAGAATCCAATGAAGTCGTCTTTCGAAAGAACATGTTCAGGTTAGTAGTAAATGATGCAGTGTGTTCAAGATTAAATGTTGAGCAGATGTATTTAGAGCAAGGTTCTAACGATGATAGTATCGCTATAACCGATGAAGAACATTTTGGTGAGACTCCAACAATTCGCTTCACGAATCTCCATTGACACTTGTCCAACTGCTGAAAATTGAAGGGACTTAAATCCGACCAGATAACTGGCAAAGCATATGAAACTATGGGAAGCAACATACTTCGAAAATACCGGAGGGCTCCTGAGAAAGATAAAGAACCTAAGTTTTTTGCATAAGAGGTTGCTACAACTAATTTCGAGGATTTACGATGTAGGTGTTCAGTAAATGACCATTTCGACGAAAGTAATACTCCCAAATAATTGTAACTATTGCAGAATTCTAAATCTACATTCCCTATTCTCAGCATGTCACATCGACGCAAAGGTCCATCTAACCGAAATTTAAGGGCTTTCGATTTATTTACATTCACCGTCAATTGATTTGATAAACAATAGGATGAAAGAGCATCTAACGCACTTTGAGCGGATCAAAGATATTTGGCTAATATTACTAGATCGTCGGAATAGAGGGTACAAGAGACTTCATTCGATGCATGACGAAGATGCATAGGCAAATCCATAACAAAAAAGGAAAATAATATAGGGCTGAGTGGATCTCCCTGTAAAACACCGCGATTAGCAAAAAAGAAATCAGAGGTGTTGATACCATCAGATACTTTAAGGCGATTAGGCTGAAGCACAGAATAAATAAGATACAAAAAGCGACCACTAACGGACACTCTGGTGGAAAGTTTATCAAGTAACAAAGAACGATTCACTGTGTCAAATGCTCGCTCAAAGTCAACAAAAGTAGCATACAACGGTCTACGATTAGCGAAACAATTGGTGACTTCGTCACGGACATGCTTTATTGCATCGGACGATGACCTTTTCGGGCGGAATCCATACTGCTCCGTAGGTAAGAGATGCTCACGATAATTAATAAGGCGCATATACATTACATGAGTCAATAACTTATAACTGTGATTCAATATCGCAATCCCCCTGTACGCATCCAGTAAATCATAGTCACCTTTACCCTTATGCAGGATCTTAATTACACCGTCGCGCCACGAAATCGGAAACGGATGACCTGCAAGAAGTAGATTGAAAAGTTCTGTCCAGTAGTCTACCAAAATATCGATAGTCGACTTTAAATGTTCTACCATAATTGATCTAACCCGGCAGCTTTATGATCTTTTAAGATTGATAGGGATCTTACGACTTCAAATGGCGTAAAAGGTAAATTCAGAGGATCTGAACCGTATATTGAATTTATGCATGAAACTGAAGATAAACGTACAGGCATGTCTTCTAATATTGAATGGCGCAAAATAGATTGGAAGTGTGATTTCCAATTTTCTATTTGAATCCTGGAATATGTTCCAATGTTAGCTTTCTTAAGTATCCACGGTGTCGACTCCGCCTTAGACAATTCCCGTCGTTCAATCTCTAAACGTCGTTCTCTACGATGTTAAATAATCATTATAATAATTAAAATATTTGAATCAACGTATAATGATATTATTTTGGTATGAATTTAATCGATACTTACATATTATTGATGTTCAATTGCCATCAATAATTAAATTTATTAATTATTGAATTAATAAATCAGATCTTGCAGACTTTCAAACCTTGCAAAAATTTCTTAGATAAATTATACAATATTTTAGATATATTACATATTAGATATATTATATTATATATTTATAATCTTCTTCTTCTTCTTTTTCTTTAGCCTTTTTCCCGTGTGTTGGCGGGGTCGGCTCTCATGGAACGCATCCTCCATTTGCAACGATCCGAAGCCAGATCAGGGTGTAGTCCAGCAACTCTTAGATCCTTGTGCAGCGTGTCAGACCATCGCTGTCTTGGTCGTCCTTTGGGGCGTTTGCCTTTAAAGTCTATTTTCAAGCCTGCCTTTGCGATGGAACCGTCATGTGCCCGTAGAGTGTGGCCAAACCAGCGGAGACGGGCTTCTAGCATTTTCTCACTGATAGGCATCACACCGTATCGTCGGTAAATATCATCATTGCGAACCCGATTTAGGAGACTAAAACCGCTTGTCCATCGAAGCATCTTCGTCTCCATGACAGCGAGACGACGTTCCGCTATCTTTGTGATAGGCCAGCATTCTGCTCCATAAAGAGCAATGGGACGAATAACGCTTCGATATATCTTTGACTTTATGCTATCCTTCATTTTGCGGTCGCACATTATGCCAGTTGTAGCACGCCACTTCATCCATGTAGCATTGATTCTGGCAGTTATTTCGTTGTTCAATTCGCCATCAGCTGAGAGCACCGATCCTAGATATTTGAAATTTTCGGTCCGTGGAAGGTCTGTTCCGTTGATATTGATCGTGCCCGTATCGTTTGTATTGGTCGTCAAGTACTCAGTCTTCCTAGTGTTTAGCCGCAGGCCATGTTGTGCTAATCTGTCATTCCAAAGCTTGACTAACTGCGTGAGGTCGGTCTTATTGACGGAAGCTAGAAAGACGTCGTCCGCATATAGTAGGGTATAAGGTGCTTGACGCTGAATGTCGCTCGTTAAGGTATCCATGACCAGAATAAACAGAAGTGGCGAAAGCACGCTTCCTTGGTGGACGCCGACGGAAATACGAAATGGTTTTGATACTCCAGCTGTGCATCGTACTCTGCTTCTTGGGCCGATGTAGAGCAGCTTGACCCACTCAACCAGATGCTCTGGGATTTGATGTTGGCGTAGCGCATGCCAGATAAGCTCATGTGGAACGCGATCGAAAGCTTTCTCTAAGTCGAGGAATGCTATGTGAAGAGGTGTGTCTTTTTCCCGATATTTTTCGATCAGCAGCCGCGCGGCATGTATGGCGTCGGTGGTGCCACATCCCTTGACGAAACCAGCCTGATTGATTGTACAATTTGCGATTTTGCGTATACGCTGGTCAAGAATTCGCTCGAATACCTTCATAGTATGAGATAGCAATCTGATAGGGCGGTAGTTTGAACATTCAGCTGGATTTCCTTTCTTTTTCCAAATTGGTACCGTGGTGCTATATTGCCAATCAGTCGGTGTTGTGTGTTCTTCGATGATTTTGTTAAAGAGTTTCGCTAACCAAGGTGCTGGGTTCCAGCACTTGGATTTCCATAGCTCGGCTGAGATGTCATCTGGGCCTGCTGTTTTTCCCTTCTTTGTCCTCTTTAACGCTTCATCAACTTCCTCCGTGCTAATTGGGAGTAATGGACCGAGTACTGTTTGGGCTTGTGAGATTGGGGGTGAGTGAACCCTTCAGTACATACTTCCTCAAAATACTCACGCCATCTTTCTAAAACTGCTGGTCGACCTACGATTTGTTCGCCGTTTTTATCATTAACGCAGTGGAACTTTTCGATGTCCTGAGTTTGTTTGTGGCGGAGCTTGAGAAGTCGGAAAAGGTCGCGTTCGCCGTCTCGAGTATCCAGCTTCTTGTACACTTCCTCATAATGGATGGCTCGTGCGGACGCCACGGCTTTCTTCGCTTTACGCTTGGCTTCGTGATACTTCTGCCAATTTACATGGGTCTTATCATCGAGGAATACGTGATATTGTCGCTTCTTTTCACGCACCCTCATTTTCACCTCATCTGTCCAAAGCCAAGTATCAAAATTGATGTAGCGTCTTCCG